>JAABKJ010001565.1:0-30294 GCA_011634705.1 Andricus grossulariae
ACTTTCTTAAACATTTATTTTTGATTGAAGATTTATTATTTTAGTTGAAATTTTATTTCTTTAGTTGAAAATGTAACTATTTTGTTGAAAATTCCTTCTTTTCTTGTTTAAAAATGTATCTTTTGTACTTGAAAATTCAACAGTAGAACTTCTTTCTTAAAAAATCATTTTTGGTTGAAGATTTATTATTTTAGTTGAAATTTTATCTCTTTAGTTAAAAATATAACTATTTTGTTGAAAATTCCTTCTTCTTGGTTAAAAATTGATCATTTTGGTTGGAAATTTTATTATTCCATTTTCGGTTCAAAATTTATCTTTTTTAGTTCAAAATTCAACTAATTGATTGAAAATTTAACTATTTTGATAGAAATGCAGTTTTTTTTTGAAGATTCATCATCATAATGAAAGCTTATCTCTTTAGCTGAAAATTAAAATTTGTTTGTCGAAAATTTCTTCTTTTTTTAGTTAAAAATTCATCTTTTGTAGTTGAAAATTCAACAGTTGAACTTCTTTCTTAAAAATTCATTTTTGGTTAAAGATTCAATATTTTAGTTGAAATTTTCTTTTCTATTTGAAAATTCACCAGTTGAACTACTTTCTTAAAGATTCACTTTTGGTTGAAGATTTATTATTTTCGTTGAAATTTTATCTCTTTAGTTGAAAATGTAACTTTTTTCTTGAAAATTCCTTCTTTTTTTGTTTAAAAATTTATCATTTCTAGTTGAAAATTCAACAGTTGAACTACTGTCCTAAAAATTCATTTTTGGTTGAAGATTCATTATTTTAGTTGAAATTTCATCTCTAGCAGAAAATTAAACTTTTTTGTTGAAAATTCCTTCTTTTCTTATGTTAGTGGAAAATTTATCTTCTTTAGTTGAAAATTTATATTTTGTAGTGGGAAATTTATCTTTTGTAGCTGAAAATTCCACAGTTGAACTTCTTTCTTAAAAACTTATTTTTGGTTGAAGATTCATTATGTTAGTTAAAATTTTATTTCTTTAGTTGAAAATGTAACTATTTTGTTGAAAATTCCTTCTTTTTTGGTCAAAAATTGATCTTTTCTATTTGAAAATTCAACAGCTGAACTACTTTCTTAAAAATTCATTTTTGGTTGAAGATTCATTATTTTAGTTGAAAATTGATCTTTTTTAGTTAAAAATGTATCTTTTGTAGTTGAACATTCAACAGTTGAACTCCTTTCTTTAAAACTTATTTTTCGTTGAAGATTCATTATTTTAGTTAAAATTTTATTTCTTTAGTTGAAAATGTAACTATTTTGTTGAAATTTCATCTGTTTAGCAGAAAATTAAACTTTTTTGTTGAAAATTCCTTCTTTACTTAGTTGAAAATTCTACAGTTGAACTACTTTCTTAAAAATTCATTTTTGGTTGAAGATTCATTATTTTAGTTGCAAATTGATCTTTTTTAGTTAAAAATGTATCTTTTGTAGTTGAACATTCAACAGTTCAACTTCTTTCTTTAAAACTTATTTTTCGTTGAAGATTCATTGTTTTAGTTAAAATTTTATTTTTTTAGTTGAAAATGTAGCTATTTTGTTGAAATTTCATCTGTTTAGCATAAAATTAAACTATTTTGTTGAAAATTCCTTCTTTACTTAGTTGAAAATTTATCTTTTGTACTTGAAAATTCAACAGTTGAACTAGTTTCTTAAAACGTCATTTGAAATTTTATCTCTTTAGTTGAAAATTCATCTCTTTAGCTGAAAATTAAACTTTTTTGTTGAAAATTCCTTCTTTTCTTAGTTGAAAATTTCTCTTTTTTTGGTTGAAAATTTATCTGTTTTAGTTGAAATCTCAATAGTTGAACTACTTTCTTAAAAATTCATTTTTGTTTGTAGATTCATTATGTTAGTTGAAACTTTATCTCTTTAGTTGAAAATTCCTATTTTTTATAGAGAATTTATCTTTCCTATTTGAAAATTCAACTACGTGGTTTAAAGTTTATCTACTTTGTTAAAAATTATTATTTTTTTTTTTAATTTAATATAGTACCCACATTAGTTTTATTTAAAAGAATATTGTGCAATTTGAAATTGGAAACTTGCACTGTTCGATTATCAAAGCTTTAAATTTTCAAAATCTACATAAACATAATTAAAATTCATTTTTTGCTTTCTTAAAATTCTAGAAGAAATCGCAGGTAGAATAAAAATTCACATAATTCGATCTGTATTGATTTTATTTTTCGCGTCTCTCCACAAGCGAAATACCAACGGCATAATCATGTACTTCGATGGGAAAACACACTAAACTTCAGCAGTCTTGATCTTTTGAAAATATATAATATTTATTTATATATATATATTTATTTATATATGTCTATACATATCCGCAATCTAATTATTAGTCCAGTCCCCACTAACACTCCTTCTTTTTCACTTTCTTCGTAGGACGAACTGCTTTCAAGTTAAAACGTTATTACCAATTAATTTTTAAACAAAATTCACTCATTTGCAGTTACACCTCAGAATTCATTGGAAAAAATTTGAAACTTGTACATTATCTATTTCGAATATCTCTTGAAAGAAAAAAAGAAATATTCCAATCGCATGGAAACTTCTCTTCATAAATTGTTAATAGCTATTTTCAGGAAGAAATTATTTCATCAAAAATGAAGAGCTATATCTACTATTAGCTTCACTGTTTATAACAATTGTGATAAATAAAAATACTCAATTAACAAAACTACTCACACCAATTTTGTTTCCTTAATGTTTGGCTCTAACAAAGCAAAAGTTTTATTTTTGCTGAAAGATGCTAAAAACTATTTTAGACAAATTTTGGTTTACATTTTTCTTTACCTATCAAAAAAAGGTATGTCGCGGACTTCTCAGTGTATATAGAAATAGTTGTGGCGACTGGACCAAACGGAGATTTTCGAAACTCGAACAAATGTGTCACAGTATGTAGATGAATACTATTTCTTTAAGGATACAATGCACATTTGAATCACATACGCATCTCATTTAGTGCTACGAGGAAAGACAATAGGCTGGAGCAAAAGTTAATTGCCGTATCGAGACACGCTATTTTTTACTGACCAGAGACAATACAAAGAAAAGCCGGCCGGTCAAAGACCAAGTCCATCTATCTCAAAAAATCAAGGTAAAAAGACTTGCGACTCGCAATGCAGCTGTGTTTAATCGAGTAATAATTATTTCCAATAATAATTGCCTCGCAACTTAGCATATTGTTTTCCAAGATATTATTTTTGTAGCATAATTCCTTTTTTTCAGATACATGCGCAAGCACGTCAACGTCAAATCAAAAAAAAAAATTACTCGTCTTCGCCATCTAATCGAGTACTTTGCTTTGGCAGTCCCAATCGACACAGGAACAATTCAAATAAATAAAATAAAACCGCCGTAATAGTATTACGAAAATTTTAGTAAAATCACTTTGAAATTAATTCTCTTTAAAAGGCGACAACTTTTCCTTCCAAAGAGATTTCACCAAGAAAATTCCCCCCCAAAAAAAACGGACATTCTGGCCCGTTTCGCTATTAAAATATGAGCAATAAGTTCGCTATTGCATTCCGAAACTACTTAAACAATAATTCAGGATGGCGACTCAAATCTTGGAATAAAATTTTTGGTCATATACTCTTTTTCAAAACATTTTCCCCAGTTATTCTAATTTAAAGGCTCCGTTTTTACCAATAATGTAAATAAACTTTCCCAAAAAGTGGTTACAAAGTTAGGCATTTTTATCAAGGCGGAATGAAAACACTAATGGGATGACTGAAAAATCCCAAAACATCAAAATCCCTAATAATAAAATTCCCGAATAGTTTATAATATTACTGAATTGGAATCTTCCGGACAGAAAATTTCCGAATTTAATCAATTCAAATTTTTGTTCTTATAAATATTATTTATTGATTAAAAATACAATATCAAATATTTGTATACAACAAAAAATTATTTTTAACATTCAAAGTTTCTAAAATTATTGTTTGAATTTAAAATAATGATTGAAAAAAAAAATCATCCAGAAATATATTTTTCAAGTACTTTTATTTTAAATTCAAACAATAATTTTAGAAACTTTAAACATTAAAAATACTTTTTTATACAAATATTTGATTATTTTATTTTCCAGAAATAAATAATATTTATGAACAAATTTTTTTTAATTGTTTAAATTCGGGAATTTTCACAAGTAAAAATTGGGGGCGAATAAAAAATCCCAAAAAAATAAAATTTCCGAATTGGAATCCCGACTGAAAAAATTGCCAAATCGGAAAATTCCCGAATATAAACAATTAAATTTTTTTATATAAAGTTTCTAAAATTATTGTTTGAATATAAAATAACAATAATTAAAAAATATATATTTCTGGATGAAATTTTTTGCAGTTATTGTTATTTTAAATTCAAACAATAATTTTAGAAACTTTAAACAAAAAAATATAAGTTTTTTAACAGAAACATTTGATTATTGTATTTTTAATAATTAAATATATTTTTTTTAAATTTAATTGTTTAAATTCGGGAATTTTATAATTTGGAAATTTTCTAGTTCGGATATTTTATAATTCGGCAATTTTCTGTCGGAAATTTTATTATTGAGGAATTTTCACATTCGGTAATATTATAAACTGTTCGGGACTTTTATTATTCAACAAAATTTTTCGCTCAATTCAAACGATTCGATTAATTTGAGCATTTTCCATGAACCCTAGTGGAATGAAAATTTATCGTTGACCACTTTTTTCTTATGATCAGCTTTTCCATGATTTTTTCGTATTTTTGGTTTAATAACACGTAACTGAAGTCCCAAAACTTTCCAAATAAACAAAAATTCCCGGTTTCCTGATCGAGTGGCCACCCTGCAATTTACACATATCGTCGCTGCGTAATTACATAATAATTATGTACAGAGAGAAAAAGAATTCGAGTATTCCATGATACTCAAAGCGTCTTTTTTTTCGTTTTGGTACCAAGATACCTTTTTATACTTTTTTTCGAAGTCTTTTTTCACATTCTCGTTTTCTAAGTAATCGCTTTCGTTTTACTTATGATATTCTTACACAGTTAATAAGCGTGGATTTTTTTTTTTTTTTTTTTGGGCGGGAGTAGTGGTAGTTTTAAATATTTCATAACTAACAATCGTTCATCTTGTACTAATTCTAAGGGTGCAGTGGAAAAATAGAGATCCGCTCATCTCTAATTGTTCAACACCATTAGATGAGAAAGGAAAATATGACCCTCACACCCAGTGTGTAAACCCTTTAAAAATATTTTTAAAAAATTAAAAATAATACAATTTTTAACGAATGGATGCGAAGGTTCTTTTAATTAAATAAATGGGACGACTGAAAAATCCCGATAAATAAAATTCCCGAATTGGAAAATTACCGATTAATAAAATTCCCGACAGTTTATAATATTACCGAATTTGAAAATTCCCAAATTATAAAACATCCGAACTAGAAAATTCCCGAAATTAAAAAATTAAATTTTTAAAATAAATTTTATACATTCATAAAATTTTGTTTTAATTTTTTTAATTCGGGAATTTTGCAATTCGGCAATTTTCTGTCGGGAATTCTATTATTCAATTAGGAAATTTTATTATTCGGAAATTTTCCAGTTCGGGAATTTTATTTTTCAGCACTTTTCAGTCGTCCCAAATAAATATCAGATGCGTCTGAGAATTTCGGATCTAAAATGCTTGTTTTCTTCAATACAATAAAACTAGTATATTCCGAAATTTTAATTAAAATTCGGAATTGTCAAACACACCTTTCAAAATTTGCATGTAAAATTAAGGCCCTGTTCCAAAAGATACTTCTGGAAATTTTAACCTACATATTTCACGCGATATTTTTATTTTTTTATCTATTTTTTTATTTCTACATTGGAGAAAGTAGAAATCTATCATTTTTCAGGTGGGAGGTTTCACAAATCGAAATGTCTTGATCGCACACAAAAACAATGTTCAAATATCACTCGACACAAACTAATTTACACTACTACACATCTCTTTTCACAGTAATAATCATACTTTGTATTTCCGAGCGAAAATCGCTCATTATTTCTAGGAAAGGTACTAGTTCTCATCATATTTACAGTATAATAATTGTCAAGTTGACACAACTCACTCGGACAAAAGCCGAGATATCTGTTTTAAATCAAATTTCCAGCACTAAGAAATTCCAAAGTGAAATTGCGTAATTAATTAGTATTTCAAGTTTGGCTTCTTTGTGCCGAAAAATAATTGGCGAATTTGAAACAGGCGAAATTTACTTTTTCGAGGAAAGTAAAAATAAAACAGAAATAACGATTGGTAATAATCAAAATTGTTGGAAAATCAATTGCTGTTACTGCTCGATATTTTCATAATTCGAAAAAAATTAAGAAACTGTGTTAAATACTTTCAATAATTTTTATACCACGATGCGATTTTTAAATAATGTTTCAAACAAGAATCATGGTATCTTCTCATAATTTGGTAAAATTCAATGGAATATAAAACAATTAATTGAATTTTTGGTTATAGATTCTATAACTCAAAAATTAACTCTTATTTACGGTTAAATTTGCAAGAATGTGATAGAATTTGGGAAACAAATAACTTTCCTTAAATCGAATTTAAAGTAGTTCTTTGGCTAATACTAAAATCCTTAAATATTCTAACTTGACGAAATGCGTGCTCGTCTTTGGCTTTTCGCCTGTTCCATAATTCGCGGGGTTGGGCAACCTTCGAGGATTCATTTTAGATTTAAGACTCAGCTGACAACACAGAAATGTTGACTTCGAGGCGAAATACAAATTCGTAGGTCATCAGTTGGCAGCGATCCAACCATTGGCGACAAGATAATGAAGAATTTTACTCTCTGGTTCTGATTGTGGGATCACGTTCGATCTCTTGTTGCCATTTAGATATTCCTGGAAAAAAAACTTGTTTATCAATTAAATCCTTCAAAACTGAACAATTTATAATATGAAATATTACAAATTTTAAACTAAAAAGTCAAAATTAAACAATTAAAAAATCAAAGATTTCATATTGTACAATTTCAAATTCAAAGTTTCAAGTTCAGTTTTTATTAGACATTTTATCAAAATAAATTAAAATTTGATGTTTTCAAAATAGAACAATCCCCCATGAAAAATATTTAAAATAGTAACAGTAAATGGTACATTGAAAAAAAAATTTAATTCAACATGTACTTTTAATTTATATTTTAAACTATTTAAATTCGAATCCAGAATATATTCATTTTCCATCTAAAAATATTACAATTTGCAAGTTTTCTATTTAAAATTGTTGAACTATCAAAGTTTACAAGTTAAAAAAATTTTTTTGTAATATTCTCGACTTGATCCAAAACTTTAATTTCAAATTATTTGATTTAAAAAAAAAAATAATGGTTGCATTTCGAACGATTTCAATTAGAATGTTTCAACATCAATTTTGTATATCGAAATTTCCAAATAAATAATTTTACTTCATAATAAAATTTATTTCTAAATATTTCTAAACATTACTGATAGAAGAGAACATTTAAATTGTAAATGATTGTTTAATATTGGTAAATAATGTTTTAGTTTTTTCCGGTATCTTAGAATATTAATGTAGTGAAGGCCTTTTCCGGAAAAGGCCTTCACTACATTAATATTGGGAAATAATTCTGTTCTTAAAATTTTGCTATCACACTATAATTTCTAAACTCTTTTACATTTTCAGAGATAAGAAAAATTAAATAATGGGAAAAACTTATTTTGAAGAATTAAAAAAAAAACTTAGAAACTTTTTAATAATTTTGAAAGATTTTGAGATTACATTTTTTTATGATTTCCAGGAAAATTTTTATATGGTTCAGTTTTAATTTAAAAAAAATAATTTTAAGTTTTGAATATTTCAAAATTGATGGAAAAAGAATATGGAAGACTAAGACAATTCTTTTAATTTTTCAGAATTTACAAAATTTTTAGGTAAACTCAATTTTGCAGGCCGTCAAGAGAATAAAAAAATATATTCTTAAGATTCATGGTAAAATTTTAAATGATTTTGCAATAATACATCATTTTAGAACAAATTTGTGTTAACTTAAGAGATTCTTAGAAGTTTTAAGACTATTAAAAAATAATACAAACTTATAAGATATTTTAGGAATTTTGTAAGGTTTCAAGAAAATAAAACAAATTCTTTAGTTTCCTAGGAAAATTTAAAATGATTTTTATTTTGAACAATTAATTTTCAGAGAATATTTTAAAAAAAAATGAAAGAATGATCTGAAAGATTTTAAGACAATTTTTTTTATTTTGCAGAATTAGAAAAAAAATCACAAAAAATTTGAATAATTTAAAAATATTAGAAGGTTTAAAAATTGTGAAAGGATTAAAAAAAGAATTTTCTTAAGATTGATGGGAAAATTTTTATGATTGAAAAAGATTTTAAAACATTTCCTTACATTTAGAAAAAGAGTAGAAAATTTTAAAGCTAAGTGTTTCAATTTAGTCAAATAAAAAATTAAGTAACTTCAAGAAATATTTAGAAGATTTGAAGATATTGCAAAAAAAATGTAAACTGTAAAATATTTTTAAAAATTCAGATTTTTTAAAAGATTTCAAACCAAAACTTCAAAAGCTTTAGAAGAATTTTAAAAGGTTTAAAGTTAATAAACAAATTTTCTTAAAATTTCTAGGAAAATTTGGAACATTTTAAGGCAGTTTTTTTTACCTTTTGAATTATTCTTAAAAATTTGAAGAAAAATTCGAGTCAGCTAAAAATATTTTTAGGAATTTAAGAGGTTTTGAATAGATTAAAAATATTTAAAACTTGGAAGCATTTCCGAAAATGTATCAAATATTTTTGTATTTCTTCCAAACTTCTAGAAGCCCTAAATATCTTTTAAAAAGGCTAAAATTTTCCTAGTATTGTGCAAATCCTGTAAAATATATATATATTTTTTTTGAATCTAGATTATTTTTCATCACATCTGAAATATTCAAAAAAAATTTACAATTGAAGTTAAAGTTTTTTTATTCAAACCTTTTTTATTCAAATGCACAATAATTTACAAGTATAAAATGGAACCTACTAACACTTTTCAACTGAACAATTTCAAGTAAAATTCATTTAAACTGCCAAATTAAAGATTTTAAACTTTTATAAATTGTAGAGTTCTAAGATTCAGATTAAGTTCCAAAAACATAAAACCACGTTATCATTTTCAATGTTCTAAATTAAAGAATCAATCAATGAATTCCAAAATTCTCAAAACTATATGTTCTTAAACAATTTTAAGCTAGAAACATTAAAAATTGAACGATTACATTTTTTTTTATAAACTAAACACTTGTTAAATTAACAGTTAAATTATTCTCAATAATTCACAAATCCTTAAAATGCTTTAAAGATTTATTTCCAAATCTTGAAACATCTACATGTTGTTTTATATTTTTTCAAATTTTTTCAGAACTTCTAAACATCTTTTAAAATTATTCGAATTTTTCCTAAATTTTTTTTTAAACTTCTGCCAAATTAACAAAATTTCCTTAAAACCTTCGACATTCATTTTTAATAATTTTATATGTCTTTCTAAATATTTTTAAATATTCTCTTAAAATTAATTTTTCAAAATAAAAAAATAATTTTTAATTTTCCTAGGAAATTTTTTTTATTCTTTTGAAGCCATTCAAAATTCTTAAAAAGCTTCTATATTTTTGTTCGAAATCTGCCAAAATCTATATTTTGTTTTAAATTCCGAATTTTTGGTACGAATAGTCGGATTTTGTCAGTACACGTAGATAATTCGTTTCAATTATTTGAAATAATTTCAAATGAATTTTTAATTTTTTCAAAACTTCTGAATATCTCTTCAACTTCCTCGATTTTTTTCTAATAATACTAAGTATACAATTGTTATTTATATATCAAAATTCAACTTACAAATTAAATTTTTTTAAATAAAACAATTTAAATTGTAACGTTCAAAGTTTAGTTTTTGTTTAGTTTTGAATAATTAATTTATAATGGCTGATTTTAAATAAACAGTCACATACTTCTAAATATTAAGTAAATGTTCATTTTCTTGATCATAAAATTTCAAATTGAATGGTTTAACAATGGAATATTTTAGACTGAAATAATATTTGGAATGTAATAAAAGCATTTAATTATGAATATATTATTTTGAAGTTATTTTAAAATTGAAAATACTTTATAAAGTTTAAGTCGGGGATTTACATTTGTTTAACTAATAAGACCTTCAAATTGAAACAGTTTAATTTCTAACGTTAAAATCTGGAAATTATAAAATTGTGAACTGATTCCGAATCGTCTTGTAAAATCAATTATTATTCACTTTTTAAATCATAAAGTACAGTTCAATTTTAAAAATCAATAATTAATTTATATTCACAGTTGATCAACTAACAATTATTTTCATAAAAAGTCTTCGATTTTAAACGCTTCTAATTTTTAATTGTTCAAGTCTTTAAAACTGCATTAAAAATTCCCGGTCAAAAAATAAATTCACTGTAATTTCCCGGTTTTTCCCGGTCTCTTTTATTGTTTTCTTAAAAAAAAAAAAAGAAAAAAAATTTACCTGGAGTAAAAGTGCTTTCTGTGTTAAATACTGCGTCGGCTTGAGGTCGAGCTGAATACACAGTGTTTTTTCTTGCTTGGTGAGAAGATGTGCTGCTGCCTCGATTTCTATGTCCCGCTCGTCTGATTCCTCTGGTTTCCCGGATGTCGCGAAGGTGGTTATTTCCCTCTCCGCAGAATTGGAACCGGCAAAGGGCCGATTTGTACCAGGATTGCTATCCTGCTCCACCCACGGATTGGCTGGAGTCGTCGTCCGATTGTGACTGATTGAGGAGCTGGTGCTGGCCGATTCTCTTGCAGTGGACTTTCGGTCGGTGAAACAGTAGCTTTTTTCTTCTTCTCTGTAACGGAAAAAGGTCTCTCAAAAAGCAGCACAAAATGGAAAGAAATGCTTTCATCTTCAGCTCGGAGCCAAAAGGAGACATATCATTATTTTCCCTCACATCGAAATAATTCTGCATCTCCTTTTTGAATCCGGAGCCTCAATCTCCTGATACATAATAAATATGAAATATATATTAACATAATTATTTCCTACGCAGAAATTCAACTATTTCCACATATCTTTTTCTTTTTTTTTTTAACGCAGCAACGCTTTTTCCCTCGGAACAATTTTTCGATATTGCATTACCAATAATCTCAAGCTGGAGAAAACACGTTCAAATCAGAATCAAGGTTAATTTTTTGTTGGTTGTTTGGATTTATAGTTTTAGTAGAATGTTCAAATTAAATGACTTAAAACACATCAGACTTCACAATTTAAGGGAGAAGATTTATTTGAATAATTTTTATAATGTCCATGAATTTTTGCAATATAGGAGACAAGGGAAATAACTGTGAAGTCAGTATTTAAATTTAATCTTTGAACTTTAAAATACTGTTTAAGATGGAAATAAAAATACAAGCATGGATGTAAAACCACTTAGAAACATCATGCAATCTGATTTAATCTTGGTATTTCAATTCAATAAATAATTCAAGCAAAAAACCAAACAAGCTCAGCGCCAACATTTAACATTGAATATTTTAAAAACGTGAATACGATACAAAATACAATAAAAGAATAAAAATTTTAGCTCTGATGTTCCTTTAGTTTTACCTCAGTCGAAAAATAACGTTCCCATGCAATTCTACATTCGATAAGCACATGCTCCTCCTACTTATAAACTGGAACGTTAAAAATTTGGTTTATAAAATTAAAACTTGTACATAAATTTGGTAATCTAAAATAACATACTTAAATACAAAGAAAGAACCAATTTTCTGATTATTTTCTTCCAGTCCTTTTGAATCTGTCTCTTCCAAATGAACTTTTTTCCCCCTTAAAACTATTAACTTTAGAAGGAAATATTTATATTTAAATGGAAAGCGACATTGCTTTTAAAAATAAAACTTGAAAAAAAAAGGGACGGATCTAGTAGGGATCTTACCTTTTTCTTGAGGCTTGGCGGTGAATTGTTGTGGACGGCCCACTGCTGCCCTAAGTGAAATGCAAACTGATACAATCTGTTAACAAACGCCTGGCAACACGCACCACAAATAACAGAATTAGTGAATGAAAAGCAGATTCTAGTATGTTCGGTTATATTTAAGGTTGATTACAAATGGAAAACAAAAAAATTCCCACAGGAAATATTGCACTTGTCTGTCACTGCGCAATATGCCAGCATGAAAATTAGACATAAAACATGATGTTAAATAGTAAATGAAATAAAAGGGAGATTCCATGCCAGACTCACAAAAACCAATACCAGGGTGTCTACTCAAACCTTGGAAAAAATTCCCTGACAATTCCAGGTTTTTTTCCAGATATCTCAAGTTTTTTTACAGGTATAATTTTTCAAAGAACGGAGCCATTCAAATATTTCAAATTTAAAAAACAATCTACACGGATTATGGATACAGTATCGCGAGTTTATTATATTGTGTTTTTTCAGTTTCTAGAGATTTAGAAATCTCTGACAATGTATATTACAAGATATTCTTAAATATCTTAGCACCATCGATTAATTACATAATTAAATAGTATTAAAAACATGATTAATCATTTCTTTAATTTGTCTCTAAACTCCATGAATTTGAATCATTCAAATTTTTATTTTATCTTCTTATACTTAATTAAAATTCAGTTCATATTTAACTCAAATTAATTTGAGTACTATATTAAATTCAATTTAAACCGCTTCACATTCATAACTTTTAAAGTAAAAATATTGCGTTTTAATAAGATAAATGAATTTTTAATCAAATAGGTGAATTTTCAACCAAAAAGATTAATTTTCCAAAAAAATACAAGTTTTCGACAAAATACATGAACTCTCAATCAAATAGTTGAATTTTTACTAAAAAAATATCAGTTTTCACCAAAAATGGAATAGTTAAATTTTCAGTTGAAAAAATTAATTTTCCATAAAAAAAAAATTTAACCACTGATAAATTTTCAGCTAAAATGATGAATCTTCAACTGGAATAGATGAATTTTAAACAAAAAGATAAAGTTTTAGCAAAAGAGTTTAACTTTCAACCAAGTAGTTTTATTTTCAAACAAAAAGATGAATTTTCAACTAATATGATGAACATTTAACTGGAATACTTGAATTTTCAGCCAAAAAGATTAATTTTTAACAAAATACATGAATTTCTAACAAAATACTTGAATTTTCAACTAAAAATACAAGTTTTTAGCCAAAAATGAAATAGCTAAATTGTCAGTTGAAAAAATTAATGTTGAACCTGACTGATGGATTTTTTACTCAAATTATGAATCTTTAACTGGAATAATTGAGTTTTCAACCAAAGAGATGAGTTAAACATTTTTTTTTAAATAATCACGTTTTCAATCAAAGTGATAATTTTTTAAAACTAAAATGGTGAATCTTCAACTGAAATAGTTAACATGAAACAAAAATATGAATTTTCATCTAAAATGATGACTTTAATTAGAATAATTGAATTTTCAACCATAGAGATTAATTTGCAAACAAGAAGATTAATTTCAACAAAAAAAGACGAATTTTCAACTTAAAAAGATAATTTTCAACCAAAGAGATGAATTTTCAACTAAAATGGAGGAATATTTAACTGGAATAGTTACATTTTTAGGTAAAAAAATTAATTTTCAATAAAAAAAAAATGAAACCAAAATTATGAATCTTCAAATGGAACAGATGCATTTTAAATCAAAATAATGAATATTTAACTGGAATCCTTAAATTGCCAACCAAGTCGTTTTATATTCAACCAAAAACATGAATCTACAACTAAAATGATGAATATTTAAATGGAATACTTGACTTTTCAACAAAAAAAAACAAAATAAAAAATTCAATCAAAGCGATGAATCTTCAAATAGAACAGATGAATTTTAAACCAAAAGGATAAATTTAGAATAAAAGAGTTTAACTTTCAACCAAGTAGTTTTATATTAAACCAAAAAGATGAATTTTCAACTAAAATGATGAATATTTAACTGGAAATCTTGAATTTTCAACCGAAACATACAAGTTTTCAACCAAAAATAGAATTGCTCAATTTTCCGTTGAAAAATGTAATTTTGAACCTGGTCGATTTTTAACTAAAATTATGAATCTTAACTGAAATAATTCAGTTTTCAACCAAAAATATGAATTAAAACAAACAAAAAATATTAAAAAATAGTGACTTTTTCAATCACAGTGATGATTTTTTAATTAAAATGGTGAATCTTTAAGTAGAAGAATTGAATTTTCAACTTAAAAAGATAATTTTTCAACCAAAGTGATGAATTTTTAACTAAAATGGAGGAATATTCAACTGGAATAGTTACATTTTTAGTTAAAAAAGATTAACTTTCAAAAATAAAAAATAAATTAATTAAGGTGATGAATCTTCAAATGGAACAGATGAATTTTAAACCAAAAAGATGAATTTACAGCAAAAGAGTTGAACTTTCAACCAAGTAGTTTTATATTAAACTAAAAACATGAATTTTTAACCAAAAAGATTAATGTTCAAACGAAAAAAATTCAACCAAAATGATGAATATTCAAATGGAACAGATGAATTTTAAAACAAAAAGATAAATTTAGAACAAAAGAATTTAACTTTCAACCAAGTAGTTTTATATTAAACCAAAAACATAAATTTTCAACTGAAATGGTGAATATTTAACTGGAATACTTGAATTTTCAACCGAAAATATTCATTTTCAACAAAAAAAAAGAGTTTTTAAGGAAATTTTCCTCAATTTTCCGTTCAAAATTTTAATTTTGAACTTGATGGATTTTTAACTGAAATTATGAATCTTTAAATGGAATAATTGAGTTTTCAACCAAAAAGATGAATTTTAAACAACAACAAAACTAATAAAAAAAAAGTTACGTTTTCAATCAGTGATGATTTTTTAACTAAAATGATGAATCGTAAAACTGGAATAGTTGAACTGAAACCAAAAATATGAATTTTCATCTAAAATCTTAACTAGAATAATTAAATTTTCAGCCAGAAAGATGAATTTTCAAACAAGAAGATGAATTTCATCCAAAAAAGACGAATTTTCAACAAAATACATGGATTAAACAAAAAAAAATAGTTACATTTTCAAACAAAGTGATGAATTCTCAACTAAACCGATCAACCTCTAACTAGAATAGTTTACTTTAAACCAAAAATATGAATTTTCTACTAAAATTATAAATCTTTAAGTAGAATAATTGAATTTCCAACCAGAAAGATTAATTTTCAACAAAGAAGATTAATTTCTACCATAATGTACGAATTTTCAACAAAATACATGAAGTTTCAACCAGATATTTGAATCCTCAACTAAAAACGATCAATTTTCAACCAAAAAAGAATAGTTAAATTGGCAGTTAAAAAAACTAATTTAAATTAAAATAAAAAAACATTTTTGTACAAAACGGCTGAATACTGTAACATTAGGCTACATTTACAAATTAAGAATCATTATTATTCAATTTTATATTGCAATTTAAAAAAAAATTGGCACGCTCTCGAATAAATTCATTGACTTTAGAAAAAATTCTTTACCATTTCCAGGTTTATAAAAACTCCCCGACAATTCCAGGTAGGGTAGACACCCTGCAATACACTCATAACTTAAATTTCTTGCATGGATAGTGAGTTGTATAAAATAAAAACAAAATGATCCGACATGGAATCCTCCTACATCCAGAAAGTAATTGTGCTAAATACTATTAGAAAAGCCACTTTTGTATATAAAAAAATTACAATTAGTCTACTTAAGCAGGGAAAAATAAAAATTGCGGGTACATTTATTTCGTGCGACAACCATTGCTGTATAAAATATTCTTATGTTAGTCAAAGACTTTGTATCTGTTAATGATTTTTTTATCTGTTTATGTTTTAAATGATTTTTTTCCTATGAGAAATTATGGGAATTGAAGGAATGGTCGGTATCATTTTTTGGAAATGGAGATAACATTACATTACACTAGAGTACGATACAGGGTGTCCACCGAAGAGTTGCGATAAAATTCACGTACATAAGACATAATCCAAATTAAAAGTTAAACGTTTATTTCAAATATTTCCTCAAACTATAGCATTATCAATCGCGTAAGTGGAAAAATAATTTGTAACGCAAAATAAAAATTTCGAACTATTTATTTTTCATGTTTATTTAATTGTTTTTAAGGTTATATAAATATAATTATCTTGAGATTATTTTGAAAATTGAAAAAGATTTTTAAACATTTTAGATATATCATGTACAAAATTTCAACAAAAAAGTTAATCTTCAACCAAATAATTCAAATACAAAAGACAAATTTTCTACAAAATAATTGAATGTTCAACCAAAATAAGATTAATATTCAACCACTTGTATTTGAAAGAATTTTGATTTAATAATTTAAATGGTTTAATATAAATTATAAAAAAAAAAAAAAATTAATTTTCAATCAAATATATGAATTTCCTACAAAAAAATAAGAATTTTCAACTATAAATGTTGATATTTCAATCCAAAGATAGTCAAATTTTAAATAAAAAACAGTTGAATTCGTTAAAAAGCGAATTGTCAACAATATAATTGAATCCTCAACCAAACAAGGATTTTAATTCAACAAAAAAAGATTTGTTAGTCAAGAAAGCAAAAAGTTTTGAGCAAATTATAATTTGAAGGGCAAAATAATCTTTAATAAAAAATAAAAAATGTATTTTTGATGTTTCTGTGTTTAATAGCTTTAAGGTTATATAAATATAATTTTCATACGTTTCGCAAGAAAATTCAAAAAGATTTTTTTAAATATCGAAAAAGTATCCAGAAAATTTCTAAGAACTTTTTATTTATCTTACAGGATTTTACAAAAGTTTAGGAAAAATGTGGGACAGTTTAAAAAATAGTTAGGACTTTTTGATGATTGGAAATTTGTTAAAAATATTGTATTAATCTTCCGAAATGTTTTTTGAAAATTGCAGAAATCTTTTGTAATGTTTTTAAATCTTTTTGAATATTCTCTTCAAATTAATTAAAATTTTTGTATTATCTCGAAATATTTCAAAATTAAAAAAGAAACTTCAAAATTTTATTGCAAATTTAAAAAAATCTACATTTTGCTTCAAGTTTTTTGTAACCTTTTCCAATTTTGAATTATTTTCAAATGTTTTAAAAACTTCTAAATAGCTTTTAAAATTATTCAAAATTCCGTAAAATAGCCTTAAAGTAGCGTTTAAAATACTTATTGAATAATAAAAATAACTCTTTATCGAAAACTAAGTGTTTCAGAGAGAAATTCCACCTTAAACAGTGAAAATACACATTTCTTGACAACAAAATTTTTTCTATAAAAAAAACAAAAGATTTATTGTAAATTTCAATGCAATATAAGTTTAAATGAACTTATTTTAAAGCAAATATGAACTCAAAGTAACTTTTTATTTATTTATGTATGAAATATCTACTATCTAAAAAGTCTAACCTAAACGTTAGGTTAGAATTCGTATTTCATTTCCAAAGCCTATAAATACATTGAAACTTACATGTTATACTAAAACAAATGCTTTTTTTTAGGAAAAACATTTTTGACAAGAAATGTGTTTTTTACTGTATAAGATGGAAATTCCGCCTGAAACGATTCGTTTTCGACAACGACTTATTTTTAATATTCAATAATTGTTCTATACCCCACCAAACAATCGTAAAAATTTTATACAAAAATTAAATAGCATCTTTTAAATTTTACCTACTCTTTCTATCAAGTTCTGATTATTGGCACTAGATGGTGAAATGGTTGACCACCATTCCTAATAGAACATGCAAAATTGTTGCTTAAAAAAATTTCATAAATTTTCCGAATAAAAATCTTGTTTTCCTAAACGCTGAACACCCTGTTATAATACATTTAAGGTGGAAATGGTCAAATGATCCCTTGGCACTAGACTTTAGAATCATTGCACCATTCTTCTACTTAATTTAGTGTCCTCAGACAAGAAGTCCCCTGGCCAGGTCTCCAAATTTTTGTGTCACTGTCACAGGTTTCTTTACTTGCAGAGATCATTATGGGAGAAGAGTTTACCGCTCTCGAGGAGGTGTAGTCTTTTATTCTTTTAAGAGGACCTACAGCTTAAGGTGGAATCCAAACCACCAAGAGCTCGGTAAAAGTACGGATAGGAAAAAAGTTCCACTGGTCCCGGTTCAGGAATCAAACCACTGGTCCTCCTACTGGAAGTCCATGCGCCTGATCCCTGAGCCACCGGAACTCAAATATGGAGAGAGTAGGGAAGCAGAGAAAATTTGTGAAGGTGATTGAATTCGGAAATTGGAAGCATGAAATCGAAAAATACTTACAGATTTCTTGTCGGTCCAGTGATCCACTTCTGTTTGGCCTTGAGCTTGGATCATCACTTGTTCGAAATGCGCGCACTCTTCGTGTCTCGTGACACCATTTTCTCGATAACGATGCAATTCAGAAAGTCGCAATCGCAGTTCTCGTTCTCTTTCGAGATTTGCCAAGAACTGTTCGTATTCCTGCGCTGTATAGAACTGAGCAAATACTCTCATTCGCTCTCGAAAGTCTCTGAATTTCGGAAAAAGAGAACAAGCATGAAATATGGAATATCAAAGTATATGATTCATAATCTGAATAAAACGCACTTGTCCTCCTTGGATCGTTTCCTCTTGACGCCCCGCTCTTTTCTCGAAGACGAGAAAAACGCGGATACTAATTGGTAGTCCCTGACAACCCGTTTTCTCCTCGCTCTTTCCCTAAGATTATTCGTATACATATCGACTTGTGCGAGCTTCAGAGCAATATCGAGATCATCGTCTTCGGCTGGATTTAAAAATAGAGAGGAGACGAGGGATTCCGCCTCGTGGTTATAATCCTGTAAATTTAAATAGATTTTCAATAGAAAAATGCAAAGTTAAAACCTCAGAAATTGTGAAAATTACTAGTTGCAAGAATTAAAAGATGCAACTGACCCATTCGAAATCATCTCGTTGAGGCATGTAACCCAGTTGAGCAGCCTCTTCTTTTGTAATATCGAGGGGTGGTAAACGGGAAGTGAGATCGGGAGATAAAGGACCATGATCTGAGTTTGTTTGATCGGTGAGATTTGGTTTGTAGCTCTCTGTCGGAGGCCAAGTGTGTTTTCCTATATTTCCATCCAGGTACCTGGCTATATATTCGTCCTTCGCCTCTGTAAATTAAAATTGCATTGTAACTTTACCAGGAAGGATTATAAATAATATTTTGTTCACTTTCTAGGGACTTTATTAATATACTTAATTTCGAAATCTTTGACAAATTATATTACAAGATATAGTTAAATATATTATCACTATCGATATATTAAATAATTAAATCATGCTAGAAACATAATTAATAATTTCTTAAATTTGTCTCTAAAGTGCATGAATTTGAATAATAATTCAAACCATTTTTATTTTATCTTCTTATACTTAAAATTCAGTGCATATTTAGATAAAATTAATCTAGGTAATATATTAAATTCCATTTAAACCGCCACAAATTCCTAACTTTTTATGTGAAAATATTGCATTTTCAACAAGATAGATCAATTTTTAACCCAATAGTTGAATTTTTAACGAAATAGATAAACTTTCAACCCCATAATTGAATTTTCAACCAAAAAAAGATCAATTTTCAACCAAATAGTTTAATTTTGAACTAAAAAAGATAAGTTTTCAACCAAAAAATGAAATAGTTGAATTTTCGGATAAAAAAATTAATTTTCCACTAAAAAAACGAAAAACTTATTTTCAACCAGTGATGAATTTTCCACTAAAATCATGAATCTTTAACTGGAACAGATGAATTTTGAACAAAAAAGATAAATCATCAACTAAAATTATGAATGTTTAACTAGAATATTTCAATATTCAAGCAAGGAGATGATTATTCAAAAAAAGATTAAGTGTCTACAAAAAAGACGAAATTTCAACAAAAAACATGAATTTTCAAAGAAATAGTTGAATTTTCAACTAAAAAGTCAATTTTTGAAACCAAATATTTGAATTTTGAACTAAAAAAGATCAAATTTTATCCAAAAATAGAACAGTCAAATTTTCAGTTAAAAAAAATTAATTTTCAACCAAACTGATGAATTTTCAACTAAAATGGTGAACCATCAACAGCAATCGTTGAATTATAAACAAAAAGATCTTTAACTGGAATAGAGGAAATTTCAACCAAAAATATGAATTTTCAACCAAAAAGATTAATTTCTACCAGAAAAAAGACGAATTTTTCACTAAAAAAGATAAATTGTAAACCAAAAATAGAATAGTTAAATTTTAAGTTAACAAAATTAATTTTCGGTTAGAAATTAATTTTCAACTAATTCTTCAACTAGAATAGTTAAATTTAAAACTAAAAAGATGAATGTTTAACTAAAATGATGAATATTTAACTGGAATAGTGTTTAATTTTCAACCAAGAAGATTAATTTCTACCAAAAAAGACGGATTTTCAATTTAAAAAAATCATTTTTCAACCAAATAGTTCAGTTTTGAACTAAATAAGATCAATTTTCAACAAAAAAATAGAATAGTTAAATTATAAGCTATAATATAAAATTATAAACTAAAATTATGAATCTCCAATTCGAACAGATGAATTTTCAACCAAAGAGAAATTAACAAAAAGATGAATTTTCATAAAACAATAAGATTAATTTGAAAAAAATTAATATTTACCAAAAAGGCAAATTTTCAACTAAAAAAGTCCAATTTGTAACCAAATAGTTGAATTTTGAACTTAAAAAGATCAAATTTTAACAAAAAATGGATTAGTTAAATTTTCAGTTTAAAAAATTAATCTTCAACCAACCTCATGAATTTTCGATTAAAATGATGAATCTTCAACTAAAATAGTTGAATTATAAACAAACTAAATTTCAACTGAAATGTTGAATCTCTAGCTGGAATAGTTAAAATTTCAAACAAAAAGATGAATTTTCAACGAAGAAAATAATTTCTACCAAGAAAAACGAATTTTCAACAAAATACATGAATTTTCAACTACAAAAGATAAATTGTTAACAAAAAATTGAACAGTTAAATTTTACGTTAAAAAATTAATTTTCAAGCAAGTAGACGAATTTTCAACTAAAATAATGGAATATTCAATTGGAATAGTTGAATTTTAAGCAAAAAAGATGCATTTTAAACTAACGTGATGAATCTTCAACTAGAATAATTGAATTTTCAACCAAAAAGATTAATTTCTATAAACGATGAATTTTCAAATAAAAAAGATAAAATAATAATTAATTATAAAACAATAAGTAATTTTCAGCCAAAGAGAAAAAACGATTTTTCAAACCAATAGTTTTATTTTCAAACCGAGTGATAAACTTTCAACTAAAATGATAAATCTGCAAGTAAAATAAATATTTTTTTAACCAAAAAAGACGAATTTTCAATTGAACAAGATAATTTTTTAACTAAAAATTGAATAGTTTAATTTTCAGTAAATAAGATTAATTTTCAGCAAAAAAAAAAGAACGAATTTTCAACAAAATAGCTCATTCTTCAACCAAAGAGATGAATTTTCAATTCAAATGATGAATCTTCGACCAAATTTTTTTTTTTTAACAAAAGACAGATTTTTCAGTCAAGAGAGAGAAAAAATTACAAACAAACTGTTGAATTTTTAAGCAAAAAGATGAATTTTCATCTAAAAAGATTAATTTTCTACCAAAAAGAATGAATTTTTAACAAAATAATTTAATTTTCAACCAAAAAACGAGCAATTTTCCACTACAAATAGAACAGTTAAATTTTCAGTTAAAAAAATTAATTTCAAGCAAAAAAAAACGGATTTTCAACAAAATAGTTAATACAGTAATAAAAAGCTACTTTTACAAATTAAGAATCATTGTTATTCAATTTTATATAAAATTAATGTGAGGTATCTAAAAATTCCCTGACAATTTCAGGTTAAACTCGAAAGTTATGAAATAAAAAATTTCCATATTTATCCACAAATTCTGATATCTAGATGGAAACTCTTGGTATTTAAATTTGGAGGCTTTAAAATTGGAAAGCTTATGCACTTGAAATGTTAGGGCTTTTAAATTCGGTAATTATACAATTAAACAAATAATATTAAATATGAGAAATGATAAAGTACCTTCCGGTGTTCGTGTTTCGATATGCTCGCTGATATCCTCCCAGTTTCCGAAACCAAATTGCTCGATGGCATCCAGCAACCTGAGTTCTTCCCTGGCCGTCCAATTTCCTCTGCCATTGAATAAACTAATGGTTCCTGAGTCAACAAACTGATAGGGATGGTCATTTTTGTGTGGGCCGATCTCAGCTCCGGCAGAAAAACACTGTAAAATTGTTTTCATTCTTAGTTTCATGTTCAATCAAAATAAATTGATGAAGCTGAAGCCAGCCAATACTTCGAGCAGCAAGTCATCACTTTTATTTTAGAAAATATGTAATTTTTATAGTCGAAATTAAGTAATTAATTTTGGAAAATCTTACAGATTTTATTTAGATGCGCTCAAAATTAAAAGAATTAAAATTTTTAATTTAATTTTAATTCCATTGAAAAGAGCTTTAATTTAGAAACTTACGAATATGCAATCTTTCAGCTGAACATTGCATCTTTAAATTTAAAACTTTATAAATTGAAATAAATAATATTAATTTTACAATAAAATTTGAATACTTGGTATTTACTAAAGAATTCATAAAGTAAAAACTTACTAATTTTAAAGTGCTCGAACTTTAAAGTCAATGTTGCAAAAATAATATAAATATAAAATTGGAAGTGAATAGCTAATGTACGACTTTATAATAATCATTAATCTTCTCTTAAACAGTTTTGTAATTTAAATTTTGATTGATAACAGGGTTGCTACAGAATTAAGATTAACAAAATTCCTGACCTCTCCAATTTTTTCAGGTCGGTGTTTAAAAATTTTTAAATCAAATCAACTTTTGTTTAATTAAAAGCTTTCAAATTAGAATAAGTTTTATGCTCTAAATTTTTGCAAATTGAATTGCTTGAAAATTACAAAAACGTCAATTTTCTGTTTCATTGTTTAATTTAAAATTTAATTTAAAATTCAACATTGTCTATTATAATTCTGTTTATTTGGGAAACATTTGTAACTTGAATAATTTTCAAAACAGAAAACGTTTTCAAAACTAACAAATTGTTAAGGTGTTATTATATAATTATTCAATTTTAAAGGCATTCGATTTGATATTGTTAATTATTAAACACGTTTGATTAAAGTTACTTATTTTACAATGCTTTCAATTTAAAATTAAAATTTTAAACGTTTTTAATTTAAAATCAATCGAACGTGTTGAACTTTAGTTGAATTTTCAACCAAAAAGATGAATTTTTGTACCAAGAAAGACGAACTTTCAACAAAATACATGAATTTTGAACCAAAAAAGATAAATATTTTAAACTAAAAATGGAATAATTACATTTTCAGTTGAAAAAAATAAATAAATCGAAAACAATTTTTAACAAAACAGTTAAATTTTTAACCAAAAAGATGAATTTTCAACTAAGAAGATTTATTTTCTACCAAAAAAAGAGAAATTTTCAACTAAATGCATAAATTTTCAACTAAAAAAGATAAACATTCAACCAAAAATGGAAGTTACATTTCCAGTTTGAAAATTTAATTTTAAACTGAGAAGAAAAACAATTTTCAACCAAACAGTTAAATTTTAAACCAAAGAAATTAATTTTTAATCAAATAGTTGAATATTCCACCCAAAAGATAAATGTTCTATAAAAAAAAACTTTCAACAAATTACATTTATTTTCAACTAAAAAGATCAATTGTCGACCAAAAATAAATTTTCATAAAAAAAAAACGTACAACAAAATATTTCAATTTTCAAAAAAAAAAAAAGATGAATTTGTCACCAAAAATGTTCAGTTTAATTTTAAACTGAAGAAGATACGTAAAAAAAGATTTTAAACAAAATAGTTTAAATTAATGAATCATCAACCAAAAAAATGAATGTTTAACAAAGTAGTTACATTTTCAACCAAAAAATATTAATTCTCAACGAAAAATGTAATCGTCGATATTTCAAGCAAACAAGGTGTTAATTTTAATGAGTTGAATTCAACTAAAAAATACGAATTTTCAACAAAATATTTGAATACTCACCCAAAACAGATTAATTTCCAACCAAAAAATATGCACATTCTACCAAAATAGATGAATTTTGAATCCAAAAACATGAATTTGCAACAAAACAGTTGAATTTCAATAAAAAAGAATGGGGTTTGATAGAATTGTTAGATTTTCAAAATAATAAAATTAACTTCAATATTAGTTTACCTAAAATTCCTTGACATTCCCTGACCAGTTTAAAATTCCCTGACCCTGAGCAACATGAAAATTATACGATGCACATTTTTCAAAATTTTGTTAACTTAGGAAAAATTAACATTCGTGTTTGTATATGAACACTTACAAAGGAATAGAATTAATGACTTTTACAAGCAATACATAATTATATCAAATTAGAATTGTCACGACTTCCCCTTTAAAAAAAAAGGTTCACTAAGAGAAATGTCCTCTTAACATTTTAGGTTAAGAGGACTTTAATTTGTCTAAAAAAAAATACATTTGCAGTAATTAGGTGAAAAAAAAAACACAATAACGATGCTTTATCAAAAATGGACAAAGTGAGAAATTATATTTTAAATTAATAGAAAAATAAAGTAGACTTAACAGTACATTCTTTACTGGCATATATTTTAAAGTATGATGCCATAAAGATGGCATATTTGCAAGACTTAAAAACATAAAATAATATATATAAAAAATATGTTTAAGAACAAGCCTTTAGTCAAATTTATTAAAAATAAGGAAAATAGTTCGAAAATGACTCATGGAATAATAATAATTATTATTATGTAAATAAAAATAAAAGCGTGAGGTGAAAATACTGACTCTTGTATTTATATGATACAGAGATTATGTAATTTCATTTATAATTAAGGGATTTCAAGTGATTTACACTTTTTAAATGGCTTTTTACATTTTCAAAAGATTTCAAAGGATTTTACGGGAATTATCTACAAGAATTATAAAGGATTATAAAGGATTTCTAAAGATTTCAAGGAATTTCTAGTGATTCTGAAGATTTTGAGAGTTTTTAAAGAATTTTACAAGATTTAAGGATTTTATTAAATTTTCAATGATATCAGGAGATTTTAAAACATAGAATTTTTAGTGATTCTACAGAATTCAAGTAATTTTAAGGTATTTTAAGGAATTTCACAAGATTTAAATGATTTTATTAAATCTCCAAGGATTTTCAGGCATTTCAGAGATTTCTAGGAATTTACACGTCTTTTTAGAGAACTTAACGAATAAGTTAGTTTAATTTATATGCAAGGGATTTCAAATGATTTGTACTTTTTAAAATGGATTTTCAAGATTTCCAAAGATTTTAGGGGATTCTAAAAGATTGCAAGAGAAATAAAAAAAAAGTCAAGGGATTTTCAAAGTATTTTAAAGAATTTCCAAATATTTCAAGGGATTTCGAATGAACTTTGGAAAATAAATTACATTTTAAGGGAATTTTCAACCCATACGACAAAATAGTTAAATTTTCTTCAAAAATAAAGTAATTTTTAACAAAATAAATTAATTTTCTATTAAAAAAGATTAATTTTGTAACGAAAATGGAATGGTAAAATTTTTAGCTAAAAGACTATTTTTCAACCAATTACAAACGAATTGTTAACAAAAAACTTAAATGTTTGAGCAAAAAAAATGAAGGTTTTTGAATAAAAATTATGAATCTTCAAACAAAAAAATGAATGTTTAAGAATGTAGTTCCACTTTCAACTAAATAGTAGAATTTTCAACGAAAAATGTATTTGTTAATAATTTAAGCAAAAAAGATTTTAATTTTAAACCAAAAAACAGTTGAATTCAACAAAAGAAGGCGAATTTTGAATAAAATAATTGAATCCTCAACTAAAACAAGTTAATCTTCAATCCAACAGTAGCATTTTTAGCAAAAAAAGATTAAATTTATACGAAAATAGATGAATTTTTAGACCAAACAAGACGAATTTTCAACAAGAGAGTTGAATTTTAAACTAAAAAGATTCTTTTTCTACCAAAGAAAGGCCATTTTTTAAACAAAAGACATAGATTTTCCACCATACAGTTGAGTTTTCAACCAAGAAATATTTTTCAGTCTATAAAGAAATAAAAGGATTTCATCTAAAATGTTGAATTTTCAAGCCAAAAGACGAATAAAAAAATGTTAAAATCTAACAAAATTTCTGAATTTGAAAGTGAAAAAAAAACGATTGTTTTACCAAAATAATTTAATTTTAAACTGAAAAAAGACTAAATGAATTTTCAACTAAAAACGATAAATCTCCAAGCAAAAATGTTAATAGTTTTTTCATGCCAAAAAGAAGAATTTTCTAAAAAACAGATGAATTTTTAAATGAAAAGTATGATTTTTCAACAACAGAATAAATCAATTTTAAACCAAAACAAATTAATTTTTAACTAAAATGACGAATCTTCAACAAACAACAAATTTAACCAAATAGTGGAATTTTTAGCCAAAAAAATAAATTTCTACCCAAAAAGACAAATTTTTAACAAAATACATGAATTTTCAACTAAAATAGATAAATTTTCAACCAAAAATACAATAGTTAAACTTTCAACCAAAAGAAAAATACATCGATTTTTAACTAAAAAGGATAAATGTTCAGCTTAAAATAGAATAGTTATATTTGCAGTTAAAACAATTAATTTGCAGCCAAATAAAACGTTATTTACAATAAAATAATACAACTTAAGCCAAGAAAAAATGTCTACCATGAAAGACAAATTTTTATCCAAATAGCCGAATTTTCGACGAAAAAAGACGAATTTGTAACAAAATAGTTGAATTCTCAACAAAAACATGTTAACTTTCAATCGAAAAGTTGCATTTTTAGCCAAAAAAGATTAAATTTATACGAAAACAGATGAATTTTTAAATAAAAAAAATAGGAATTTTCACCAAAAAAGTTGAATTTTCAACCAAAGGGTTGAGCTTCCAACCAAGAAGATTAATTGTCTACCAAAAAAGACGATTTTTAAAACAAAATACATGAATTTTTCACCAAATAGTTAAGTTTTGAAACAAGAAAGATTTTTCAGTCAATAAAGGAAACAAGCTGCATCCCAAAATGTAGAATTTTCAAGTCAAAAAGACGAATTTTCTACTAAACAATCTAATTTTCAATTAAAAAAAAAAATGAATTTTCAACAAAAAAGTTAATATTTGACCAAATAGTTGAATTTCTAACAAATAAAAAAAGTTTTTTGAATTAAAATGATGAATCGTCGACAAAAAAAAATGAATTTTTAACAAAGAAGTTCAACTTTTACCCAAGCAGTTGAATTTTTAACCAAAAAAGATTAATCTTCTACTAAAAAAGACGAATTTTTAACAAAAAAGGTCAATTTTCCACCAAAAATGAAAGTTATATTTTAAGTTGAAAAAGTTAATTTTTTACCACACAAAACAATGATTTATAGACAAAATAGTTAAATTTTCAACAAAATACATGAGTTTTCAACTAAAAAGATAAATTTTCAATCAAGAAGATTAGTATGTAATAACAAAAGACGAATTTTCAACAAAGTGCATGAATTTTCAACGAAAACAGGTAAAATTTTAACTAAAAATGAAAGAGTTATATTTTCAGTTGAGAAAACTAATTTTTAACCACACAAAAAAAAGCGATTAATCGACAAAAAAGTTGAATTTTCAACCAAAGAGTTGAGCTTCCAACCAAGAAGATTAATTGTCTACCCAAAAAGACGATTTTTTAAACAAAATACATGAATTTTTCACCAAATAGTTAAGTTTTTAAACAAGAAAGACTTTTCAGTCAATAAAGAAACAAAACTGCATCGAAAATGTAGAATTTTCAAATAGAAAAGACGAATTTTCTACGAAACAGTCTAATTTTCAATCCAAAAATATGAATTTTCAACAAAAAAGTTAATATTCGACCATATACTTGAATTTCTAACAAATAAAAAAAGGTTTTTGAATTAAAATGATGACTCGTCGACAAAAAAAAAGGAATTTTTAACAAAGTAGTTCAAGTTTTACCCAAGCAGTTGAATTTTCAACCAAAAAAAGATTAATTTTCTACTAAAAAAGAAGAATTTTTAACGAAAAAAGGTCAATTTTCAACCAAAAATGAGAGTTATATTTTCAGTTGAAAAAATTAATTTTTAACCCCACAAAAAAACGATGATTCGACAAAATAGTTACATTTTTAACCGAAGAAATTAATTTTTAACACAATACATGAGTTTTCAACGAAAAAAAATGACTTTTCAAGCAAGAAGATTAATATTCTATCAAAACAGACGAATTTTCAGCAAAATACATGCATTGTCAACGAAAGAAGATCAGTTTTTAACCAACAATAGAAATTATATTTCCAGTTAAAAAAAAAAAATTTGACCAGAAAAAAAGAATTTTTAACAAATGATTTAAATTTCTGACCAAAGAAATTAATTTTCAAGAATATACATGAATTTGCAACTGAAAAAGATAAATTTTCAAACAAAAATGGAAGTTAAATTTCTAGTAAGAAAATTAATTTTCAACTAATTAAACACGAATTAAAAAACAAAGGTTTTTCAATTAAAATGATGAATCATCACCCTAAAAAATGCATTTTTAAAAAAGCAGTTCCATTTTCAACAAAAAGTAGTTGAATTTCCAACGAAAAATGTAATAATTAATATTTCAAGCACAAAAGATTTTAATTTAAAACCAAAAGCAGTTGAATTTATTAAAAAATTTGCCTGTATTGTCGAAAATTCCGCTATTTGATTCAGAATTTGTCTTTTATCGTAGAAATTAAATTTTCCTGGTTGGAAATTGATCTGATTGGTTAAAAATTTAATTATTATGTTAAAAATAAATTATATTTGGTTGCAAATTAATTTTTTAAACTGTAAATAAAACTTTTCTATTTTAGGAATTTGTAACAAAATATTTAAATTTCTAACCAAAAAAATTAATTTTCAACAATATACATGAATTTTCAACTAAAAAAGATACATTTTCAAACAAAAATGGAAGTTAAATTTCTAGTAAGAAAATTAATTTTTAACTAATTAAACGTGAATTTAAAAAAAAAGGATTTTCAATTAAAATGATGAATCATCACCCTAAAAAATGCATTTTTAAAAAAGCAGTTCCACTTTCAACAAAAAGTAGTTGAATTTCAAACGAAAAATGTAATAATTAATATTTCAAGCACAAAAGATTTTAATTTAAAATCAAAAGCAGTTGAATTTATTAAAAAATTTGCCTGTATTGTTGAAAATTCATTTGTTTGGTGTAAAAGTCGTCTTTTTGAGTTGAAAATTACATTATTTTGGTAGAGAAAATTCGTTTTTTTCGCTTCAAAATAAAAAAATTCTGTTGGAAATAACCATATTTTTGCTGTTAAAATTCATATTTTCGGGTTGAAAACTTTACTTTTCTGCAGAAAATTCGTCCTGTTGACTTGAAAATTCAATATTTTCGAGAAACCCCTTTTTTTATAAACTGAAGCAGTTATGTTACTAAAAGTAAAGAAATAGGTCAAAACAGACGTATGCTATAATAAACTGTCAAATTGATGGTCGAACCACGTGAATTAACGAACGTAAAGAATCAGGGTGGCCACTATTTTTTTAATTTTTGTCTCCCGGTTTTCTCCCGGTTTAGAAAAAATATATGCTCGATAAGCATCAGCAAACTTTTTTGCAAGAAATCTGTTGACTTTGAATCATATAAACAATTTAAATATCTTTATGAAACAAATTTTTCAATATTATATTTTAAACATTTTTTAAACAATCATTAATAATTTCTAACTGAAAACGTGGACAATTTAATTACAAAAAGGAGTTTAATAATATTGTGCGATTTCTAAGTCGAAGTGCTCAAAATTAAACATTTTTTTTAAATTGAACAATCTCAAAATTGAATTATTTCGAATTAAAATTTCGAAAATAATACAATATCAAAACGTTAAAAATGGAATATTTTAAGATTCGAATTTTGGAAAATAGATCATTTAAAATTCCGAGGAATTGAAATTCTATTATTTATAATTAAGAGCGTTCAAAATAAAAAAATTAAAAACTTTTGAATTTGAATCATTTTAAATTCAGAGCAATTAAAATTTGACAATTT
>JAABKJ010001566.1:0-30290 GCA_011634705.1 Andricus grossulariae
CTATATACCTATCTACCCTTCACCTATATACCCATCCACACATCACTACTTTCCAACCGAGCAATTCACGCCTACCTTAAAAGGGAAACGGCTTAATGATATAATAATAATAATAATAATAATAATAATTTGTACTAAAAGAAATCGTAAATATATAATATTTAGCACCAAAAAATTGCAAAACCCAGTTTTCAACTTATGGGGGTTTTTGGGGTCCTACAAAACAGACTTATGAGGGTGAAATTCAAAAAGTAATTTTTGATTCGTATTCTATGGCTAATTATCAAGAGAAATTGACCAAATTCAACTCGATACACATAATATTGAGTTTTCTCAAAACAATTTACAAAAACATATTTTTTTCTTATGAAAAATACGTTCATGAGGCTTGCGCGACCTTTAAATACAATTTGTTTTCAAACAAAAACAATGCATTTATTGTTTTGTCTATTCGAACAAATTTGGGGGGTGAGAGCATAACAACTAAAACAAATGTTGTAATTCATTTTTGGACCACCCAATTAGGCACTCTTACGATCTATTTTTTGTTATCAAAATCTATTGTTTGCATGCATGTACACAACTGACTAAAATTAATACTTTGGGATGATAATTAATTTTTTGCAATTATTCTGATAAGAAAAAGAATTTCATTCATCATAATTTTATTTCCTAACCTATTAAGATGTCTAATTTTGAACAGTAATTTTGAGTCAATATAATAGAGTCATGGCTTGAATTCAGGCACTGATTGAAATGAGGAAAAATGATAAGTAATTCAAATGGAAAGCGTAGATTATTAGTTTAAATTCAATAATTAATGAGTCAATTATTTAATTAAATTATATTATTGTAATATAATAGTGAAAAGCATTCTGATTACTTTTTATCCAAGATGAAATTATAAATATATTTTATCAGGGTCTGTTCAGATTGCACATTTTAATTTACGTCCTTTTCTTCCATCAGCCAACTGGCCTAAGCTTATTCATTTTCAAATGCGATTGCGCGACTTGTTGTTCCACCAGTTACTTGCTAATGGCGAACGAGTGTGCACGCGTTTCTTTTCGTAAACCACATTCGAAGTCGCGATTAATTAAACTGCCATTTTTTTAACATTAAACCGTCAATGTAAATAATAGCGATTTATCCAAGTGCAATATAGTTATTACATTTTAGTAAAGTGATGTGTTATCATTCTTTCACCTGTGAATCCTATACCTCTTACTTTCTCACCACGTGTTCTCCAGCACCTAAAATAATTCTTATCCTTGTTTTATAATTAATAAACCTTGAAATTATAAACAAAAAAGTCTGTGCTATCTCACTCATGGAGAATAGTAGAGTATTTGTGAGTCGATATAGATAGCTTCTTAATTCCTAAAAGTGAAAAACAAGCATCTGACTGTGAACTTGAATAATCATAGAATTAAACGAGTTCCTTTCTGAGTGTAGTGATCACCTGTTTTGTTTTGAGCAGGCGAATATCGATTCGCCATGCGGGGTTCTGTATGTAGTGCATATCTTAGTGTACTGTGAATTCCTTCACTCGTGGGGAAACGTGGAATCGATAGACACCATAACATCACCTGTAGATAAACAACAAACGATATCTGGGCTTATTACACCCTTCTACGACAACACTAAGAAGCAATGAGAGAAGGTAATGAAGTCTATAACATACATGGAAACTAGACTGGCTACGCTGGAAAAATACTGGTCGGACTTTTACGAGCAGCATTTTGTCATAGTGTCTGGTCCAAAAAAATGCTGAGGATCCTTATGTTGTTGATAATAAATTTGACGAGATAGAAGTTAACTACATCACAACAAAAACTCAATTCACCATAATACTACATAATCTCGGCATTAAAAAATGCACTTCAGGGTAAGGCTGCAGAACGCTTAAAAATATGTCAATTAGCAGCACTAATTATAACGAAGCTTGGACAATGCTAGTTAAGCGTTATGACAACTCATACTCGTATTGGGAAACGTCCTTGAGAGACCAGGAAGACTTTCCTATGTTTAAGGAGTTATCAACTTTTATTGAAAGTCGAGTTAGAGCTTTAGAAGCTGCTCGCCCAAACGTCTGTTCATCCACTTCGTTATCTGCAAAAAACTCGACCAACCCTTATTTCCAAAAATCTAAGAATCAGAATCTATCGGTTAATTTAGCGACTCCTGAAAAGCAAAACAACCCTTCGAATTCTTGCTCCATTTCTGATGGCTCTCACTTCATATCCTACTGTCCACGATTTAAGGGGCTCGGGACTTCTCAACGTATAGAGGACGTCCATCGCTTAGGATTTTGTTTCAATTGTTTACGTGGAAACCATGCTTCCAATTCGTGCCCTTCAAGTAAACAATGCTTTGCTTGTTCAGAGAAGCATCATACTTTTGTGCATGATGACCAAGTGGTGAAAACCAATTCACTGAGAGAGGAACCCACTTCTTTGGGTTATTCTGGATCGGCTAGTAACTCTTTTGCTTAGGTGAATCATCTGCCTTCAAAACCTGAGCGTAGCAATACAAAGATCATTTTTGCAACAGCTTATATAAAACTGAGTTCCTTCAATCGAAACTCATTTTTGGTTAGGGGCTTTCTGGATTCTCGGTCCAAACTCTCATTTATCACTGAACGTATAGTTTAACAATTGGAAATTCCAAAAAATAACTCGAGACTCGCATTTCGAACTTCCAATGCAAGCTTTAGTTATGAAATCTCTTATCCAATTGCTTCCGAAAAAGAGATTTGAGTTCAAGGACTGGCCACAGTTGAGAGACCTTGACCTCGCTGATCCAGACTATCATCGTCAAGTACCCGTCGACTGTTTAATAGGTGTTGATCTCTTCGGTTATGTACTTCGCGAGGGCCTAAAAAAGGTCCTTTAAACAGTCCCACTTCACTGAACACATGTTTTGGTTAGGTGGTGTTTGTTCGTCCTGTGGATCGTCAAGAAGGTGATACTATCGATTCTGCCAGTATTCTTCATGCTGTAAAAAATCTCTCAGAAATCTCAGAAATCGATTGCGACTTTTCTGGGAATTGGAGAAAGTTCCAAAAAGAACCTTCTCAACGAAGGAAAAACAAGATTGTGAACTCTTATTCAAAGATAATCACTATAGGAACTCCTCAGGTCGATATGTAGTACGACTGCCCTTATCAGGGTCTCAAAATGACTTTGGAGAGTCTCGCCGCACAGCAGTTTCGGCCTTCCTTAACGAGAAACGATTCTCAAGATATCCTCAAGCCAAAGAAGCCTACAAACAATTCATGATAGAATACCTTACATTAAATCACATGAGGCCCGTAAACAACTAAGATCTCCAGGATGAAAACTATTACTATTTGCCTCATCATGTGATCTTCAAAAAGAACGATCCGTCTGCAAAGATCAGAGTAGTATTCAATAGATCTTCACGCTCCAATTCAGGTCCATCATTGAATGACTTGATACATTCAGGACAGAAACTTCAAACGGATATCTAGTTAATTGTGATACGTAGGAGACTCTAAATGTACGTGTTCACAGCCGATATCGTTAAAATGTTTCGTCAAATATATGTAGACGACATTGACTATAACCTGCAGAGAATATTTTGGAGACCAAAACCAAACCAAGACCTACAAGATTACTGTCTCACCACTGTCACATACGGTACTAGGGCTGCACCATCCTTGGCTATCCGTACCTTGAATCAACTGGCAAGCGATGAACAACAACGATTTCCATTGGGTTCAGAAATATTGAAGAAGAACCCATACGCCGACGAGGTCTTTACTCGCGGGGATTCAATTCCATCGGCTGAGATCAAAAGAAAGAAACTGATTTGCATTCTCAACTCAGTAGGAATCACCTTAAGCAAATGGGCAGCAAACTCACCTGAGTTACTTTCAGAGTCTTGTGGATCTCACTCGCACCAAGAGAAGACTTTGAAATTGATGACTCTGTTCCTACTTTTGGATTGAAATGGAGTACATCATCTGATTGCTTCCACTTTAGTGTCTCTTTATCAAAAGAGCCAATGATTTACACAAAACGGATGGTGGCTTCCGAGGTGGCTCAACTGTTCGATCCACTTGGCTGGCTGACTCCTTTTCTCATCAGAGCCAAAGTATTTTTACAGAATTTGTGGATTTCTGGACAGGACTGGGACTCAGAGCTGAATGAAGACCTTTTCTCTGAATGAAATGCCTTCCGCCAACAGCTCAGCCCCATAGAAAAAATCAGGATCTCACGTTGGCTTGGAACCTCTGACTGTGCCGCTCGGTGGGAATTACATGGATTCTCTGATGCCTTACAGCGAGCCTACTCAGCTGCAGTCTATCTTGACTCTAGAAGAAAAAATGGCACTCTCAAATCTAATCTGATCTTAGCCAAGACGAAGGTAGCCCCAACTTTTGTCAACTTTTGTGGCAAGGTGAGTGGGGGAATTACATTTTGACTCGAATGAGCCTCAAAATTCATCCCTCTGGTGGCATAGGCCCAACAGGTTGACTGAATTACCAAATAATTTGCCTCAGACAATAGTACGACCTATCAAGGTTGTGGATCAAGAGACACAAGAAATACTAGGAACTTCGAAGAATAACATCAAGGTGAACCTGGCCACCTTGTCTTAATTTCAGGACCTTCCTAGTCGATTTTCCTCCTTGCAAAAACTGATGCGACGGACAGTCTATATCTACAGGTTCTACAGACTCTGTTCCACCAACCCCACGTCAGTGGAACCCTATCTTACGACGGAGGAGTTAACAGAGAGTCTCAATTTTGGCTCAAGTCTGCTTAGCTTCGTCATTATCAGGCACAAAGCATTGCCCTGCAGCAAGAAAAGAAGATCTAAAGACGACGAGGTGCTTGTTCAAGGCTATATAGTGACAATGGAACCACGTTCAAAGGAGCTGACCAGGAGCTGCGATCCCTTCTTCGAGGCGCTACAAGGATAGTCACCAAAGTGGCCGAAGACCTAGCCATCCATGGGACAACTTGATATTTTATTCCACCGAATGCACCTCACGTTGGTGGCATTTGGAAAGCCGGTGTAAAAGCGGTAAAACACCATCTGAGACGGTCGATAATTGCAGATTGTTTTCTGACCCTTGAGGAAATGAGTACAGTTTTGTGACAAATCGAAGCTTTTCTCAACTCAGGACCGCTTTACCCTAATCCAAATGACCCAACTTCGATGAATGCCGTCACGCCAGGTTATTTTCTAACTGGCGGTCCTATGACATCTGTCCCAGAGCCCCCGCTAACTGATGTCAATGATCAGGCTCTGACACGTTGGGCTTTGCTTTCCAAAATGCGAGACAACTTTTGGAAGAGATGGTCTTGCGAATACCTCCATCATCTTCAACAACGCTCGAAATGGTTAGTGGAGACTAATCAGGTCTAAGTGGAAGACATCGTCCTTCTAAAGGAAGAAAAGGTGCCACCAGCCAACTGAAATTTGGCACGCATCGAAGAACTACATCCTGGACACGACGGTTTGGTCCGTGTGGTAACAATTCGGACACCAAAAGGCATCTATAAAAGGGGCCTGAATCAACTGGCCTTACTGCCAGTTCGGACAATGAACTCAATTTAACCACATGTAACATCGGACTTTGAACGGGAATAGCAACTATGTAAACGTTTCTTTAATTCTTTTTTTTTTTTATTTCTTATGTCAACCATGACATCCCCCGCAGGATGTTCAGATTGCACATTTTAATTTACGTCCTTTTCTTCCATCAGCCAACTGGCCTAAACTCATTTATTTTCGACTGCGATTGCGCGACTTGTTGTTCCACCAGTTATTTGCTAATGGCGAACGAGTGTGCACGTGTTTCTCCTCGTAAACCACACTTAAAGTCGCGATTAATTGAACTAACATTTTTTCTAACATTAAACCATCAATGTGAATAATAGAGATTTTTCCAAGTGCAATATAGTTATTATATTTTAGTAAAGTGATGTGTTATCATTCTTCCTCCTGTGAATCCTATACCTCTAACTTTCTACCATGTGTTCTCCAGCACCTAAAATGATTCTTATCCTTGTTTTATAATTGATAAGCCTTAAAATTATAAGCAGGGTCATTTCAAAATATATCGTCTGGCCGTGGTTGCGACGTAATTAAAAAAAATTGTCGACATATAATGTTGCTGAATGTTCGTAGAGTTGAATTTTACCATTTATAAGTGCTAATATTAATTTACCTGCCTAAAAATGGTTTTTAAATGTTGGTCTGCGCTGCACAAATGGCATGTATACTGCATCACAAAATGCTGCTATTTTAGGAAAATACGTGAAATAAGTTAATCAAACCGAAATTATATTATCATTTACACCATTAAACTTTTATTAAGAAAGAATACATTTTAATTTAGGTGCAAATTTCAACGCAAAAAGTTAATACAAAATACTGCTTCGAAATGTCAAATTTTAAGGTTTTCAATTTGATATTTCTCCGTCATTATTATGTAAAAATAATAACATTCAACTTTATTTCAAAGATATACCCCTAAATGGTAGAATTCGACTCTACGAACATTCAGCAAAATTAAATGTCAACCTCAAATTTGTTTAATTACGTCGCAATCACGTCCCGACAATATATTCTGGAATAACCCATTAGAAATATTTTTTTCAAGTTTTGCAAAAATACGTTCACAATAGAATTCATTTTAAAAATATTTTCTTATTCAAGTAGTATTATTGCCTGCGACGAATCTATTTTGATATTCAATGAAGTTTTATAAAGTATATTTTAAGATAATGGAAGTTCAAACCACATTTTCACAACCTAACAATTAAAGAACATGGCATTTATATTCAATATTTTCTACCTTTCTACAAGAATTAATTTTTAGTTAATTGGATATATTTTATACATTTCCATTATATACATTCTATAGCAAAGAAATGTTGACTTCATCAACTATTGTTATTGTTTATCAGTTCATTAAACGATATTATTTGTAAAATTTACAATTGTGTCTTTAAGGTTAATCAAAAAGATAAATATATCCCATTCTGATAGAAAATCCATTTTGAATTAAATTGAATCTTTAATTTAAAAATATCAATTTTCAACCAAAAATGGAATAGTTAAATTTCCAATTGAAAACATTTATTTGCAACACAAAATTATTTCAAAAAATAATAAATGTTAGTAAAATATCCAATAAATAACCAAATAGCGAAAAAAACGTTGTTTCTCTAAAGTTCTCCATTTACAAGATACACTTAAACATAACAAAATTGTTTAAACTATTTGAAAATTATGTTATTTAAAATACATTGGGTCTTTATATTGATTCGAAAAATCGTCTGATATACAAAAGGCCATATTTTTGCAATTCCTCACTTAAAGTCAATTAAGCATATTGAGCGTATTAAGCATTTAAAGCTGAAAATTAATCAATTTTACAACTTAAAAGTGGACCATTCTCTAATTTAGAGAGTCTAAAATTTTTAATGCACAGTTTTTAAAATGTATAAAAATTAAAAAATTGTATTTCTTTCTTTCAAAATTAAGAACTCTATATTCAGAGCAATAAAGATTTGGTTAGTTCAAAATGAAAGCTTTACCAATTGTGTAAAAAAAGAGAGCGTTTGAGGGTAAATGTTTTTAAATTAGATATCTTCAAAATTGAAAACCTCTATTTCCAATCTATAAAACTAAAAAAAAGTTTCAAATTTTCGACTTAATATCAATATTAAACATTTCGGAACGAAACATTCAGAATTAATAATTTAATACAGGTACATATTAAAAATTTAACTATTACATTCTATAATAACTTTAATAGGACAGTCTCGTTAGGACGGCAAAATTTACGGTATTTAGACATTTTTGTATGTACTAGTACATCATATAAATTGATTAAGTAACCTTTTAGGTATATTATAAGAGATATTAACTAACGGAAAATAAATTTTTAATTGTCAAATAATTATGTTTTACAACACGAAAGCGTTGTCATTTTCAACACCTCGCTGCCAGATAAATTTCCAAGTTAATGTACATGAAAGCATGATTTAATATTACTTTTCATGTAATGTTTTGAGTTTAAATAGAAGCCACCCTGATGAGCTTGAAATAACATCCTGAGTTATTAAGATCCGTTGATAAAAATTCTTGTTATTGTGCCCGCAATGTCAAAAAATACCGTTTCGAGAAAATCGCTGTTAAAGTTTTTTTGGGAAGAAGCAGTACTTTTTCAAACTTACCAATTGTGCAGGTTATTCTGCACCTACACATAGAGAAAATACTTTTCCACAAAATAAAAAAAAACCTGCATAACACTGATACGACAGTTATTATCTTATCTAAGGGCCAAGCGGGCCAGAGCACGTCGCATGATCCAGAGCGCGCTCACCTACTTCGTGTAGGCTCAGTGCGCCAGAGGCCATAGCTGAGAAAGTATTTCTAATTTCGATCTGAAACTCCAGGAAAATATTTTCGGATATGCCTATCCAAATTAATCTGCGAAAAAAATTAATAATGTTCTAAAGTGAATATTTTAAATTTAATGCCTTTCAAATTATACACTTCCTTTTTAGAAGCGATTTATTCAATTATTTAAAGTTTTTATATAAGGGTTTTTAACGTCCGAGAATCCAAAATAGGAGAAAAAAGAAAAACACAATGTTGTATCAACTCTATCGGACAAGTTTATTAAAATCTTCAAAACCCAACGTTTCGGAAATACACCATTTCCATCATCAGGGGAACCAAATTTACATAAATCTAAATAAGTTTAATAATAATCTTACTAATTTATTAAGATGAAAAATTTTAAAAGGTGTAAAAAACACTTTCGAGTTAATTACGAAAGTCCTAGTAATCTTTTGGAGTCAATTTCATTATGATTTGAGTTCAATTTAAAAAAAAATCACTATTAAAGTTAAAAAGATATATCAACGGGTGTCAATTAAAAATTTAATGTATGAAGTTTCTGTAAAACAATTACAATTTGATTTGCAAATAAATTATCATACCAAAGATAGGGGTTAAGTTCAAAATAGTCAAGTATTATAATTACCATATTTAAATTAAATAGGAATTCAAAATTTATGTAGCGAATAAAATTAAATAATTGATAAAAAACTGTTAAACTAATTAAAATTTATAGAAGTTTCCAATTTGAAATTGTTTTAAATTTCAGTTAAACATTAATTATTTAACCAAGCGAAATACTGGTTTCTGCTAAGCCCCAAGATCTGGCTGAAATGCATGCCTCCCTTCGTCAGGATATCTCGGAAGAGACCAAACTCTGGACCATCAATTGTTCAGTTTATACTGCTGCGAGAGCACTGGCTGATTAAAATCGAAGGCTAAAACCGACGATGGATTAAAAGACGAAAAGACGCTTGCATCAACTGAACAAGAAGATTGGATGGGCAAGACAGAATGCGTCCTGTATCCAGTATGTGATTGACTACATAACATCTGGTAGGACTTTCACGGAAATGGTTCGAAAGTTCGCTCAAGAAGTAAGGATCTTCAATCATACACTGAACAAGTCAAAGCTGCTGACAATCAAGCAGCACATTGTTGTCAAAATACGGGTGTTATCTGAAGCAAAGAAGAGAATGCAGAAGGGGGAGAAATGGATCAGAGATAATCAAAAGTTTCTCGCTGACCCATCTCACCTCTTCAGTGATCACTCTGTTTCTGTCAAAAATCCACCCAAGCGCAAAAAAGTAGAGACTTTCTGGAAACTTTTTCTTTACAGCTATCCTGAACAGCAGGTTTGTCCGAAGAATTGAGCTTGTGTGGCGAGAGACGCAAGAACAACGTGGCTCGAAAAAAGGTGTAGCAGTATGTCGAGAGAACCTTATAATTGACAGCTCCGTCTGTAAAGACGCTGCAGCCCATCACAGCATCCTGTCAACGGCCTGGATTGGCTACCAGAAAGCTTTTGATTCAACCTCTCATAGACTTATCATCTGTCTGTTGAAAGATTGTTGGCGTCCCCAAGGACCCCGAGCTTGTGCGTATACGTGTTAATAGATATCTTAACACTGGCGAGAACTATACATACCTGGGCGTGACTCCAAGCCGTATTCAGGACGTAACATAATTTAAAGAGTCTCTCCGAAGCAGATACAAGCATCTTCTTCGGCAGAATTGGTTTTCAAATCTGTCGGCGTTGAACAAGGTATCTGCAACTAACATGCGTGCCGTCCCGGTTCTACTCTAGTCGTTTTGGGTTGTTCGCTGGACCAAGAACCAGCTTGCGGCCCTTGATATAACCATACGCAAGATCATGCATATGCCTAAAATCTTGCATATCAATTCGTCTGTTCCGCGATTATACATCTCACGCTGTCAAGGCGGGCATGGACTTTTGAATCTCCCATGTCTTCATAACCGAATTATTCTAAGTACAGCTTACATGGTTGCAAATGGAAAAAATCCTCTCCTTAAAACGGGCAGGAATCACGAGATGCTTGGAAAAGGAGCGTTTCTTTACAAAGCCGCGGAGCAAGCGGCTGATACCCATGGCTTGAATTTTAACATCAAAAGTGAGGAAAGTGCATTACTCCATCTAAATGCTTCACTTCTGAAAGCTGAAGTGAAGAAAGCAGAAGTTCAAAAAATCTATCAAGAGCTACTCGACAAGAAAATGCACGGAACTTTCACAGGAATGTAGAAAAACAGTCCTTGTCGAAGGAGCAAACTTTTGCTTTCCTCAGATCATGAGGGCTTAATTCAGGTACAGAGGGTTTTATTTTCGCACGCCAGGATGGTGTCATTTCCACCTTAGCATACCGTGAACGCATTTTATGTCAAGAAGTTCCCAGCGATAGGTGCAGAGCGTGTCATACACACCCCGAGTACCTAGAACACATACTATCAAGGTGTCCCACCCACGCAGGAACGATGTATATTTACAGACATAATGCGGTCCTAAGAGTGCTTTATTACCATCTTTGTCCCTCTTACGGTGTTGGCCGCGACTCCGCCCTGCCGAACGCTCCAAGGGAGATAGAGTAAATTGTCCAAAACGAGAATTGCCAAATTTTCTGGAACTACGATTTTCGGACAGCAGTCTCCATTACAGACTCGAGGCCTGACATTGTTCTCCAAGACTTCGAAAAACGAACTATATTCATGATTGAATTCTCGGCTCCTTCCGAATACAACATCCCTGCCAAGGAGAAAGAAAAGGAGGAGATGTATCAAGACCTTAAAAGGGAGCTGCAATGACTGTACCCAAAATATTCGGAACAAGTAATCGTCCTTGTGATCGGTGCGCTGAGAGGTGCGAAACTATCACTGGTTCGTAACCTTAAATCCATACCCGCGTGCCAAAAATATGCCAAGGCACTTGCGAGATGGATTCAGAAAGCTGTCATCCTTGGGTCGCTTCGTGTTCTCAAAACACACGAGGGTTTCGTCGGGCTGTCATTGTAATTTGGTCGTGTCCTGTGACCCCCCATCTCGCGGTTGTGAGGCGTGGCCATGAGTGTGATTTATCGCACTCCTACTGGGAACCGGTGTCATTTTTAGATGGCAGGTGCTCCCAGTGGGACCCTGTGGTGGTTGTTTAGCCTTATTTTTGAATTATATACATATATATATATATATATACGATATATATATATATACGATATATATATATATATATATATATAGCCATAAAGACAACCGCAGGATTTTGCCGGGAGCGGGTGCTAATCTGAAAAACTGCACCCTCTCCCAGCGAAATATCCGGCAAATGTTTCGTGAACCCTGAGGACACGGAGCGACCCAAGGACGACCCCTTCTGCATCTTCCCCGCAAGCGTCTTAGCATTTTGCTGACACGCAGGGATGCTTCTCAGGCTATTAACCAGTAACACCTTGGCACCTCCAAGCGCGCGGATGATCAGGATGATTAGCTTAACAGAATATTCCGGGTATAGCCGTCGCAACTCCCGCAAAAGTTCTTTATACCTCCCTTTTATTCATTCTCCTTGGATATGATTTTTTTTGTCAGCTGATGCCGAAAATTCGATAACGAACAAGGTTCGCTTCTCGAAGTCAAGGAGAACTATAACAGGCCTCGAGTGCGCAACAGAAGCGATGGCCAAGAAAATGAATTTCCAGTATATGCGGCACTTCTCATTTTCGACAATTGACTCTATTTTCCTAGGAGCGTTTAGCGGAGCAATATTGGGAATAATGCCGTAAGAGTGACAGAGGTATTAATAAAGCACTCTTAGTACCGCACTGTGCCTTTGAATATAGGTTGTTTCCGCATGAGTTCAAAAACTAGATAGCATGTGTCCTAGATACTCGGAGTGTGCATAACTCGCTCTACAGCTATCATCGGAAATGTCTTGGCTTAAAATGTGGCTTTGTTAATGTGCTTTCTTAATCCGGCCCTTCAGAAGTGAGTACTCGAGATGGAGAAGATTTGATGCATTTTGCTCACCCCTGATATTGAAGTCAACGCCGAATCTTTCAGCAGCCTCTGAAACATTAGATTAACCAAAAATACTAAGGGCCGATTCCACCATCTCTGATTAAATCCATGGTTGACTAATCATGATTATTTTTTAATCAACGACTTCATCATGATTAACTTGCGAAACGCTCCACCATGAATTTTTCACCTTTGGTTAGCTAACCGTATACCCTGTTCGTAATAAAGTCTAGTTTCTGCATATTTCTGTTGTAACGGCCATTCTGATTTGCTGAGTCACGAAACCTGTGTTCGCGCACCATCCCTGGCGCACCGAAAAGAAATAGGCTTCTGACGTCATAAATTACGCGCTGTTGTCATGCTTTGCCGAAGCGTATCCAAAATAATATTAATCAAAGTAATTAAGTGAAGTGGTGTTTTTTAAAGCGAAAAGAAAAGGAAAAATAATATTTTGAGAACATATTTTATTTTGAGACACATCTTACACTATATACTTCCGCACTGCACTTTAAACAAACTTTGAAGTTATGTTGAGCCCCGCTATCTTCGTCAATTGTCGGCGACTAGTAATAAGTCAATTGTGAAATGTTTCTCCATCACTCTCCCAAACCAATAAGCTTTTTTTTTATTTCAGTACTGTTGGAAGAAATTATGGATTAAAACTAAAACTAGAGACTAAAACGCCATTTGTCGGTAGGTAAACGGAAACGGGGATAAACGTATCACATAAAAAGTTCGTGGTGTTACACGTGAAGCCAAATTTACACTGAGCAATCCGCTTCTATCAACATCGATCATTCTTAATAACAGGACTTAAGTCGTTAAAGTAAGAGTGCATCAGTGCTTCCTCTGCAGATATTCGAAGTACTGGGTTACACACCAATAATCTCTGCGAACAAAACAAAACAATCATTAAGCATAAAGAAAGTTGAAGAATATAATTGGATAATTGGAAATCGTAGTCGGAGTCTTAAACTTGTAATGCTTTCTAAACCAATAAACGAAAAGCAGAATTCACGAGAATTCTGATGAACTCAAGAAAATTCTACTTATTTGAAGAGAATTCTACTAAATTTAAGAGAATTCTACCTAATTCAAGATAATTCTGTAATTCAAAAGAATTATACAGAATTCAAGAGAATTCTTCTGAATCTAAGATATTTCCACAGAATTCAAGAGAGTTCTACTGAATTCAAGAGGATTCTGCTGAATTCAAGAGAATTCTACATAAATCAAGATAATTCTGCAATTCAAGAGAACTATATAGAATTTACGAGAATTCTTCTGAATTTAAGAGAATTCTGCTGAATTCAAGGGAATTCTGCTGAATTCAAGGGAATTCTGCTGAATTCAAGAGAATTATGCTGAATTCAAGAGAATTATACAGAATTTAAGAGAACTGTACAGAATTCAAGGGAATTTTGCTGAGTTTAGGAAAATTCTGCTGAATTCAAGAGAATCCTACTGAATTATACTGAATTAAATAGAATTCTTCAAAATTCAAATACATTCTACTGAACTCATTAGAATGTTGTCTGATTTGGTTGCTTGTGAAATATTATACTCGTATGCACGAACATCCGAGTTCAGACTCGAGGGTGTTCGACACACCGTGCCGCGGCCTACGTTCATAATTCTTTCTCGGAAACTAAGAGAGATCCCATTTTTATATTGACAGGACCTTTAGCGGTCATTGTAAGCTATCTATAAGAAAAAATTCAAGAAAAACAAAGATGGATTTAAAAAAAATCAGTTTGTTTGAGAAGTCCAAAAAGTTTTTGAAATTTTTTTTCAACAAATATTTCTTCAAAACTTCATCTTATTATGAATAATTGGAAAAAACACATCTTAATATCGTGAAAATCACCAAAGTCGTCAATTTTTTTAAAAATTACGAAAATTTTCAATTTTGAATATCTCCTAACTTTTTGGAATTTTTCATAAATTATTTTACGGGGTTTTTCAACACTTTGGAGAACGGATACTACACTTTTCATCAAAATCAATAACAATGGATAAAATTCTTTAGATGAGTTGACATGAAATGGCTGAAAGGGATACGTATTTCATAGTTTAGCCGGGACAAAATTATCTTAGGAATTATGAGCTATTCAAGTTAACCTTTTCATTCTCGGAATCTGTCGAAAATACCAATTGTGGATTTCTATAACACCTCATAGTTTAAAAAACAATTTTGTTAAAATGGCGATAATTTTCGGAGATACCACGTGATTTATAAAAAAATGTTCTACTCGTGGACCTTCGAGGCAAGAGAACCTCTGTGGGAACAGACCAGCAGGCGTGCACCGATTTGAGGCTCCAGATACATTATACGATGGGTGAATGGAAGTTCGGTTTTGTATTCCGTGCTTCCCATTACAGATAAATGACGAATCAAGCTCTATAGCTTAATGAAGAGCACAATCTTGTGTAGAAATTATTTTTGTGCGATTTAAAGTTTGTGAAAAATAAAATATAAACTAAAAATTTTTACGAGCGGAATTCAATGCGATTTTTAAAATAAACTCGCCGCAACTTTTTTTTATTTTAATGAAATGACTTGAAATTTGAATCTCAAACGTATTGTACTCTGCTGATGCCTACGGAATTCGATTTGTGCTGTAACAGAATGGTCACCATAAGATAAGACTCGGCACGGCCCTGCATGAAAGGGTTGTTGGGCTATACACGAGATGAGACGGAACCTTCCGAGGGGTCCCGAAGTCCTGGGCGACGGCGCACCCCGCCGTCAGTCTTGTCCGGTCGCTAACAGTGAATCCTGGTTGCTCTCGCCGTCGTGCCACCTAGTGCTATCTCTCCTTGCTGAAACCGTTCCCGGAAGGAAGGCCTACCGCCATCACAATGACCCTTGTTAGGGCCAACCTCATCGTCGTTCAAACGAGCATCCTCATCGAGGAACTTATCGCCCGTCAGCACTCGCCACGAGCTTATTGTCGAACGTCGACATGTAAGTGGCATTAAAATATGTATTTCTCTTGATAATTCTACATGCATCTGCTTACTACATGTGTCTGCTTGTCAGAACTAATTAATTAAAGGAACTGAAACCTGAAACGAGTAATAGCATGCATTTTTCCTTTCGCCGAATATTTCAATCGCCCGACTTGGCGAAACGTTCAAGAGCGGTAAAAAGTGGATACGCGCTACCCGTACCCTCACGACTCGCGCCAAGGTCACGCGACGTATCTTGAAAACAAAGAGTTGGAGAACGAAAACAAACATATTTTCGAATTCTCCGACAATAATATAACTAATTAAAATTTTAATTAAAATTCTTCAATCAAAACTGGAATTTCGAATTAGGAAACCAGATCAGATATATAATTTTTACGAATTTTAATGCGATTTAAAACAAAATGAAACTCAGGTCGTGTACAGTCATGAAAATAATGATCAACCCAACAAACACACAAAGTGATCACGATAGCCTAGATTTAGAAGGTGCCGCTGCACTTCCAATCAAAAATATGGTCTTAACTACAACCAAAAACACGGGCACTATCCCAAAAACAATCAGTAGATCGATAGGCCGCGGCGGGGGTTCGCAAGAACAAGTTCAGAAACCCCATTGAATAGTTGAAATCACGGTTTAGATCATGGTCTGTGATATTTTCGCCTATACCGTTGACTCATAGCGCGCTTCTCAAAACGATCAAACGCTAAGCGCCCAAAATTTGAACTTGACTAAGAAATCACTTTTTTAATGACAGAAAGGGTACCCAAATCAACATTAGTAACTAGTGCGCACATTCCGATAATAACATCATACTCTTCTTAAGAAGGCCGAGCGCTAAGCGTGTTTGGTTATATTTTTGCCTATACAGCTGACTTCTTTAAAACATGAGCCCCCGATGTTTCCACTTTTTCTAAACAACTAGGCCTAATTTCAGTTCATCACTCATTCTGAAGTTGTTCTCTTTTTACTTCAAAAAGTGACAGTCGTTCATCATGCAGCATTCACTTATTATTTCCATCGATGATGGTAGAAGGGTACAATGTTATCATAGGAATGAGCGCACTAGTTTCTAATATGACTTTGGGTACCCTTTCTGCCTTTAAAAAATGATTTCTTAATCAAGTTCAAATCTTGGACGCTTAGCGTTTGATCATTTCGAGAAGAGCGCTATATAACTCATCGGTTCGACCAATTATATTACTGACCACTTTCTGATGCATGGTTCTTATACTGAAATCGCTTTTGTCCTCCCAGGGAAGAAAACTAGCAATGTTTGAAGAAACTTGGGCTAGAAATATCAAGAAAAAATGTCAAAATGAAGTACGTATCGTATGTATATATTTTTTGTTCCTTTTAACAGTTTAAGGGCATGTGATACTTTAACATAAGAGCAATCTAGTTTCACACGGTTTTTTTTCACAATTTTTACTTTTTCAAAAAAATAGTAATGTCCAGACGTCCGTGTCCATTACACTACGTGTCATTACAATGACACTAATATTTTTTTGAAATATTGAAAATTGTGGAAAAAACTTTCTCTAAGACAATGAGTTTTCCAAAAATACAGTATTTTTTATAGTTGACTGACCTATCTTGAAATGAACAATTTCAAGGATGAATAGAGTTAACTAATTCCTCTCCCACCTCGTTTCAAATTCTTCACAAACAATCAAAACTGAACTTCAAAGACGCTGCCTGAAAGAGCAGTCCTCACGACGCATTAGCTAACAGCGTGGGCAGACGTCGAGAACTTTTTCCAAATCTGAATATCTCAGTAAATTTTTAACGAATCGATATGAGATTTTCCTAAAAACTTCATTCAACATTGCTGAACAAATCACTCCCTGGAAGTTGTTTGAAAGTCGAAGTTACGTAGACACTTTTTACCGACAAAACCGAGAAAACACAATTATCGATTGACCTCATTGTGCAATTGAACATTATTTAACAATAAGCGATTGTTAACTTTTTTATGATTTCCTAGGCATCGCTAGAGTATTTGGAATGTGTCCTGCAAATATTAACTCATTTCAATAATATCTGCCCGAGATAGAACGGTTAAAGTTTCAAAACTTAATTAAATCAGGGAGCAACTTTTTTTCAATATTTCGTTTTTATTATCAAAAATAAACGTTTTCCAATGAAAATTCTAATAGGAAAAACTTTCATATCCTTATTCTCTATAATTGTACATTTTCAAAAAATTGATTTTTCGATTTTGAAAATTTTCTTTTCTTGAGACGATTGGACAATACTTTTTTTTGCGCAAACTGGGATTTAAAATTTTAATTTTTCCAGAAGTCACGCGAAATATAACGGAATTTTAAAACTTAAACTTTTTTTTTTCTCGGAATTTCGTCCCTCGAAATTAAAATTTGATCTCTCACTCGGAACCTACAAAATTCAAAATGGCGTTTATAAAATTAGCGGAAACGGTAAATACATGCACGGAGTTAATGCGCTTAATAGGAAAATTAGATATCTCGGAAATAGCTGAAGCTCTACAATTCCTAGAATTGAGTACTGCAGGCACGCGTAAAGAAAAAAACTCGAGATTGCGTAAAGTATATAAGCTCCTCAAAGGCTGGTCGTCACGTGATTCGGATGTCACATCCGTCGAAACTTATGACGAAACAGGCGAGAGTTATCCGACTTAGGCCCGTTCGGAGCGGCCCATTACTCAGACCGAACCCGGTCACACTGGTGGTAGGAACGATAATGACAAATTCTGGTGTGACAATCTCCGCAAATCTAATAAAGCGAACCACCCTGACAACAACAACCTCCACAAAAACTCCCTTAGAGGAATCTCTTCTCCAAGAATCAGGACGTCGGCATTCGCACCTAGACTCAAAGCCCCAAATCTTTCTTTTGATTACGCGAACTTCTTTGGGATTACAACACGGTTCACAATACCTAATCGACCGAACCAACTATCACAATCCCAAAAAACCGGACATCGAATATAAATTCCCGGACCCACTGAATAAAGGCTAAGCCAATATTGGACAGGGAGAGCACACCGACGAAACAACTCGACGAAGGGTTTCCTCAGGCGCAACACCAAAGAAACCAATTTACAGGCAAAGGTGTTGCCACTATTCTAAATTCAGGTCGAATACTTATACGGATCTGGATAATGAACTCCGAAACCATAAAAGAGAACAAACTTTCGGTCGGTATTCTACTTACACCCAACAAAGTACGAAACAACCTCCATCTTGCCTAAACGAAATAAAGTGGATCAATACAGTTCACTAAAGGAAGTAGAGTCGGACTTAGAAGACAGGGAAGCAGAGCCTTAGGTAAAATAATTTTAAGTTGGAAAATCTTATTGGACAGTAGCATTAAACTTAGACCCGATGGTTTCCTGACCAAAATAGAAGAACGTGGAGAATTAGCGCAGGTAACAGACGAAGAAATTCTTATAGCAATTCCAGTATTGTCGGACGGAAAAGCTCAAAATGGGTCAGGAACCACGTACTCGGAGATAGGGAAATGACGAGACTATAGACTGGGTTCATAGAGGATTGCAACCAGAATATCATAAAGTAATCCGTCGGTCGTACTTTCGTTCCTTCCGGAAATTTTCGCAACTAGGGAGAAGTTGGGAGAAAAAATGGAATGTGTACATGAAGGAATGTAAAACCCCACCTCCTCCCGGAAGTTTATTCCTACAATAATTTGCCTACCGACCGAAATCAGACGGTAAATCATCGAAAAATAACTATTCAGCTACCGTAAAAAAAGCTGAAGATGGGGTTGCGGCCCTATCCACAGCAAAACCAGTAAAGTCCAACAATAAAAAGCCTAACCCTAAACAAAAGATCGGAAACGCGAAGGACACCGGTCCTCAATTGACCCCGTCGGAAAGTTCCAAGCAAGGGGGGGGGGTCAGCAGAGTAATAACACTCCTATTGAAAACACCGGTCATTCCACCCCTTTTCGGGATCCGAATAAAATAATCTGCCGTAATTGCAACCAAAAAGTTAATTTCCGAAAGGGTTGCGCCACTCCATGGAAACGTATATGTTTTAAATGCAAAACGGAAAGCTAAACCCTTGAGGAATGTCGTTCAAAAGACGTCTCTGACCTGAATAGAAGAACCAAAAATAACTCAATTGACTTCACAGAAGTTGAGGGCCTTCATATTCCGAAAACCGACCCCAAAACCAACGTGTGGCTTTTAGGGAAAAAGGAGGGAAAATCTTGAAACTCAGTCACCCAATTTAACTGCGTTGCAGACCCAAGCTGACAAATCAGAACAAAATGTAATTACGGTAGACGTCGGAAACACGAACACGATACAGGCGATAATAGACACGGAGAGCTTTAACGGGGTAGGAATGCCGCCGGAACTCGAAATGTCGAACGTTCTATAATGCCAAAGTATCTGTTCAATAGACATAGTTGTGGGTGGTGAGAATTCCTTAGACCTAGGGCTAAAGAAAATGGAAGTAGAAGCTCAGGTCCATAGGGATTCCGAATTAGAAATCCCCTACCACTTGATTGAAAGTATACCGAAAGCGTTCGACCCTATAGCTGACGACTGAGAGAAAATTAGGGCTATAGAGGAAAGTATATCGGATGCAGAGCTGATTAGTGATATAGTGAAAACGTCAGGAGTGGCTAATAGAATCCAGGTAAGGGTTGCTATCGATTCAGTTCCATTAGACGCGCTGATTGATAACGGATCCTTTCCCGCTGTAATAAAAAAATCAGCTTGGTGTAAGTTAGTAAAGGCTTCCGGTAGACAATTAGATAGCACCAAGAAAACCTCCATGATTATGGCTAGTGGTTCAGTTGACATGATTATCAGAAAAGCCAGCCTGCCTATAACCATCGAATATTAGGTCTAGAAGGGCAAGGAAAATTTGACATGGTTTATGTCGCTAAATCGCGAAAAGTATTCGTGCCAAATTCCGAAGGCAAACACTATCCCCTAAAGCAGTGGCTAGTAGAAGAGGAGGTCTGTAGTGGCGTAGCCGCCCTACTTGAGTGGGAGGAGGAAACTTTAAAGGAACTTTTGAAAATAAAGTTGCCTCCAAAGTCGCAGAGTCCTCAGGGCGCGAAACACCTCATTACCCACTCGATAGACCTACAGGGTCACGCACGAAAAAAAGGGGAGGTATCAGATAGTATCTCCTAAAGTCCAGGGAAGCATGTACGAGGAAGTGGACAGGTTGCTCGGCGAATGAGTTATTTCGGAATCATATAGCGAGTGGTTGGCTCCGACAGTAATGACTCGTAAACCTGGCGGCAAATATAGACTTTGCCTAGATTTCCGGAAAGTTGAGCACAATCTCGAAAAAGAACGCTTACTCTCTGCCCCACATGATGGTCATACTACGATAATTAAAAGCGGCAAAGTATTTTTCGAAACTGGACTTGAGTGCTGCGTTTAATAAAATCCCATTAGAAAAGGAAACCCAAGCGTATACAGCGTTTACTGTTCCGGTTGGGGGACTATTCGAGTTTAAAAGAATGCCATTCGGGCTCACTGGGCCCCTGAAACTTTTCAGTAACATTATAGTCGTGATAGAGGCTTTCGACAAACATCGATACTGGTTAGGAAAAGTTCTCGATCCGGTGGCTGAAGCAGGGTTGACGATAAATCCGGATAAGAGCGAATCTTGCAGCTTAGAAGTAAAATATCCCGGATTTGTCGTCAACAAAGACGGCCTTAAAAGTAGACATGGACAAAGTAGATCCGATAGTTTCCTACCCGGCCACGAGAACGGTAAAATAATTACGAAGGTTTCTAGGGATGGTCTCCTGGTACCGACGGTTCCTATCGGAATTCGCGATGAAAGCCGAGCCATTAACGCGACTGTTTAGAATAAAAGTGAAGTAACGCTGTGGCGAAGAACAACAAGAGGCCTGTTAATATTTGAAACTTGCCTTAACGTAAGCTCCAATATTAGCCGAGCCGCTGTTTAAAGGCGTAGTCGAGAACTTCTTCAATCTGCAGACCAATGCAAGCGTTTCTGGACTTGGCATAGTGCTTACCCATGGACGGGGAGACGAGTAATGAGTGATAGCGTTCGCCAGTAGGACATTGACCACCGCGGAAAGGAATTATACTGTCACAGAGCATCAATTTAAGGAGTATCTCGAAGGATACCATTTTGGGTTCATAACTGATCATAGCAGTCTTCGGTGGCTGAACAACCTACGAAACCCTAGAGGTAGACTTGCGCGTCGGGGTTTAGAACTTTAGGCATATGACCTAGAGATTATCCATAGGAACGATGCTTTGCACCACGTGCCAGATGCGCTATCAAAAATAGCTGAAGATGATGATCAGTCGAAGATGACGTGGCGAACATCTCAGAGACTAGGGACCCGTGGTATCTGAGACGGGTGAAAGCCGTCGAGTAAAGGCCGAGAGACTTTCCGGGTTGAAAATAGAGGATGACAGTTTATACAGGGTGTCCCAGTAATCAAAAAACATTTTTGTATTTTTGAATTCTAACAAAAAATTCTGTAAAATTCCCTTGAATTCTGCAGTATTTTCGATAGCTCAGTAAAATTCTCCTGAATTGTGAAGAATTCTTATGAATTTAGCAGAATTTTCTTAAAACCAGCTAAATTCTTTCTAATTATGTGATATTCTTTGAATTTTAGCAGAATTCTTTTTAATTCAGTGGAATTCTCTTGAATTTTGTATCATTCTCAAGAATTCAGTAGAATTTCCTTGAATGAATCATAATTCTCTGGAGTTCTGCAAAAATATCTCGTAAATTCAGTAGAATTCTCTTAAATTATATAGAATTTTCCTAAATAGTGTCTAATTCTTTTGAATTCAGCAGAACTATCTTGACTTCAGTAGAATTCTCTTGAAAGATGTAAAATTTTCTTAAACTTTGCTTAATTCCCTCAAATTCAGTAGAATTCTCCTAGGTTTGTCAGAATTCTCTTGAATTTAGTCAAATTATCGTGTTTTCTTTCGAATTCAACAGGATATTCTTGAAATCAGCCAAATTCTTTCGCATTCAAGAGGATTCTCTAGAGTTAGGCAGAATCCCCTTGAATTAATCATAACTCTCTGGAATTCTGTAAAAATATCTCGGAAATTTAGTAGAATTTTCTTGAGTTCGGCAGAATTCTTGTGCAATCTGTAGAATTCTCTTGAATTGAGTAGAACTTTCTTGATTTCCGTAAAATCATCTTAAATTCTGTAAAAGACTCTTGAATTCTGTAGAACTATCTTGAATCCTGTAGAATTCTCTTGAACTTTTTTTTAACTTATTACAAATTATTTAACACTCCTGAATTCATTAGAATAAGCTTTGATTTTTTTGAATTCATTAGTATTTCCAATTTTTATTGTTGTAAACGTTACAAGAAATGTGGATAAAATTCCATTGAAAAAATGTGATACGCCAGAGTCATAATTAAATGCTTGATGATTTCAGTGCACGCGTTTGATAAAAAGTACCAAGTTACTTGTTCTGGGTGTATTTTAAAGTGCAGACATACACCCGCAAAAATTGTTCTGATGGCGTACATGCAGAGATGACTTTATTGCTTGTAATGAGGTTTCTTTACTTAGTGAACATAATAAAAGACGTAATAAAAATCATTCAACCATCTGCTCTGCCCTGATAAAAATCATACTAAAAAAGAATTACCTAGTAATTTTCCATGCATATGTGCACAAATGAGGCGAACACACCCCTGGTGAAAGTGTTTTGCCGATGCCCTAGTACTAGAGGTGGTTTTTTGGGGGGTGTTATATTATTGTAGGGATGGGGATATCTACGAGAGTCTTGGGAAGGTGTCTGGGATGACAAGTTTTAATTTGAAATTTTTTTGGTTGCTTATCTCGTAGTCAATTCAGGTCAGGTACGGTAAATATACTAGGTGTGTTTTTTTGAGGTGTCTAATTTTTTTTAGTGATGAGATTATCTACTAGAGTCTTGTGAGATTGCGGGATGTAACTACCTTTAATTTTTTATTATTTTGGTAAACCTCATCTCAATTGACTTCGAGTATGTCTGCATTTTATAATGCACCCGGAACAAATAACCTGGTACTTTTTGTTAAACCCGTGTACTGAAATCACGGAGAAATAATAAGGAGACCGATCATACTGTACAAAGCACCTCGACTTTTGACTACGATCGCACTACGATCTACTATCTCTTTTTTCACGGGAGAAAAAGAGATAGTAAAGCGCAGTGCGCATGAGCCAATATTTTTTACGCTTGAGGGAAGGCAATAAATGTGCAGCTTGCACCGTCAAAACGCATATGTGGAGATTGGTCTCCTTATTATTACTCCGTGACTGAAATTATCAAGCATTTAATTATGACTGTGCGGCGTCACATTTTTTCAATGGAATTTTATCCACATTTCTTGTAAAGTTTACAACAATAAAAATTGAAAAGACTAATGAATTTAAAATAAATCAATTCTTATTCTAATGAATTCAGAAGTGCTAAATAATTTGTGATAAGTTCAAAAGAGTTCAAGATAATTCTAGAGAATTCAAGAGTCTTTTACAGAATTTAAGATAATTTGACAGAAATCAAGAGAGTTCTACTCAATTCAAGAGAATTCTACAGATTTCACGAGAATTCTGCCGAACTCAAGAGAAATCTACTAAATTCAAGAGAACTCTGTTCAACTCAAGAGAATTCTGCCAAACGTAAGAGAATTCCACTGCATTGAAGAGAATTCTACAGACTTCAAGAGAATTATAGAGTTTTTAAGGCAATGCATAAATGAAGATAATTCTACTGTATTTACGAGATATCTTTACAGAATTCCAGAGAATTATGATTAATTCAAGGGAATTCTGCCTAACTTTAGAGAATTCTCTTGAATTCGAAAGAATTTGCCTGATTTTAAGAATATCCTGCTGAATTCGAAAGAAAACACGATAATTTGACTAAATTCAAGAGAATTCTTCCAAACCTAGGAGAATTCTACTGAATTTAAGAAAACTAAGTAACGTTCAAGAGAATTTTACATATTTCAAGCGAATTCTACTCAATTCAATAGAATTCTGCTGAATTTAACAGAATTATACACAATTTAAGAGAATTCTACATAATTCACGAAAATTCTATTGATATTTTTATAGAATTCTAGAGAATCATAATTAATTCAAGGGAATTCTGCCTGACTCTAGAGAATTCTCTTGAATTCGAAAGAATTTGGCTGGTTACAAGAATATTCTGCTGAATTCGAAAGAAAACACGATAGTTTGATTAAATTCAAGAGAATTCTGCCAAGCCTAAGAGAATTCTACTAAATTTAAGAGAATTAAGCAACGTTTAAGAGAATTTTACATCTTTCAAGAGAATTATGCTGAATTCAAGAGAATTATGCTGAATTAAGAAGAAGCATACACAATTTAAGAGAATTCTACGTAATTCAAAAAATTTCTACTGATATTTTTACAGAATTCCAGAGAATTATAATTAACTCAAGGGAATTCTGCCTGACTCTAGATAATTCTTTTGAATTTGAAAGAAGTTGGCTGATTTCAATAATATCCTGCTGAAGTAAAAAAAAACACGAAAATTTGACTAAATCCAAGAGAATTCTTCCAAACCTAGGAGAATTCTATTGAATTTAAGAGAATTAAGCAAAGTTTAAGAGAATTTTACATCTTTCAAGAGAATTCTACTGAATTCAAGAGAATTGTGCTGAATTAAGTAGAATTATACACAATTTAAGAGAATTCTACATAATTCAAGGAAATTGTACTGATATTTTTACAGAATTCCAGAGAATTATAGATAATTCAAGGAAATTCTGCCGGACTCTAGAGAATTCTCTTGAATTCGAAATAATTTGACTGATTTCAAGAATATCCTGATGAATTCGAAAGAAAGCACGATAATTTAATTAAATTCAAGAAAATTCTGCCATACCTAAGAGAATTCTACTGAATTTAAGAGAATTTAGCAAGGTTTAAGAGAATTTTACATCTTTCAAGAGAATTCTACTGAATTCAAGAGAATTGTGCTAAATTAAGAAGAATTATACACAATTTAAGAGAATTCTACATAATTCAAGAAAATTTTACTGATATTTTTATAGAATTCCCGAAATTATAATTAATTCATGGGAATTCTGCCTGAATCCAGAGAATTATCTTGAATTCGAAAGAATTTGGCTGATTTCAAGAATATTCTGCTGAATTCGAAAGAAAACACGATAATTTGACTAAATTCACGAGAATTCTGCCAAACCTAAGAGAATTCTCCTAAATTTAAGAGAATTAAACAAAGTTTAAGAGAATTTTACATCTCACGAAGAGTGATCTGGCTCAGGCATCTCAGCTTTCCTATCGTGAGCGTAAATATCACTCTCTTGAACAGGCTGCCCTTGCCAACACACTTGAGTTACACGGTTTACCTCAGAAATCTTCATAAAATGTCCCGGAAATTATGGACCAAATTGCGAATACTCTTGGTGCCCCCCTTGCTGATCATAGTCTCCTAAATATTTACAGACTCAATAGAACCGGATTAAATCCACAAGTCAGTCAATGACCGCCGATTATAGTCAAAAAATTTAAAGAGCAGCAGACATGTGCAACGAAAACAAGAAAATCCGTGACTTCTCGACAAATTCCATTGGTTGGCCTGAGCAGGAAAACAACATCCTCTATATTCGAGAAGCTCTCACTCAGTCTTTTGGGCAGATATACAAAGGAGCGCTTGAGCTAAGGAGGAACAAGAAAATCAAATATTTATGGCTCAGTAGCGGGAAAATCTTCTGTAGAAAGGAGGATGGCTCAACTTGACTTATGCTCGTCCACCTTCAGGATCTCGACTTGCTACGATAGCAACCATGGTGTCTTCACGTAAACTTCAACGGCGAGTCAACGGCAGTCACCGTATATCCTTTTTCTTTGAATAGTTAATTTGCTTTAGACCTTTTTGTACTACTTATATACTTTATCTTTTTTATTTCGAAAGGGCTCCACTTACGAAAGTTCGATTATTTAATTTTTCTCTTGACCCTACTGTTATGGTTACTTAGTATATTAATTCACTTTGCAGATAAGATTACGACGTTATTGTCAGGAAAAATGTTAACTTATGATCTGTTATTCTTGCTTAGGTATATTCCTTGTTTAGGTATATTTACACTTATTCTTGTTATGCAGCTAAGTTTATTCTCAGTTTATTATGGATTCTTTAAATATTTGCCATGTTAATGCCTAGACTCTCTTGGCTCACATTCATGAGTTTCGTACAGACAGAGAGGAGTGGAGGGGGATGTTGTTTGTCTGTATGTGGATGCTAGTCTTAGAGGGTCTTATTGGGAGTCAGCTCGGCCGTTAATTATCCTACCGCTGAATTTCTTTTTGTTGAAGTCACGGGAGCGAGGGACTCTGTTTTGATGGGGGTCATTTACAAACCTCCAAATGCCTATTTTGGAACAGAACTTGAATCAGTAATTTTTACCCATGTACCTAACTTCAATAATATTATTCTCTTAGGTGATTTTAATACTAATTTGAATGCGATTTGCAATCATACTAAATATTTGACAACTATGATACATGCTGCTGGGTTATCTATTATTCTACATAATTCCACCCATCACACTTGTCATTCCAGTTCCCGAATAGACTTAATGATAGTAGATGATCTTGATAAGCTGAATTCTTATAGCCAGCATCCTATTCCATTTCTATCTAATCATGATCTTATGAATATTAAATACAAATATAGCTGCTCCCAATCCACAAACCCTAATCAAACCCAAATAAGAAATCTTGCATATGTAGATGAGTGTAAGTTTCAGGAGCACTTAATGACCTAAGATTGGGGAAAAATACTAAGAATGAAAGAAATTAATAGTAAATAAAATCTTTTATGCTCTTACTTAATTTCTTTGTTCCACCAGTTTGCGCCTTTGCATGTTCCACATGAACATAAAAATTCAGCTCCTTGGATCACAGTTGAAATCAAAAACCTTATGAAGGAACGTAATAATAAGCATCGCCTGGCAAAGAGAACTAAAAATCCACTGATACAAGCACAGTTTCGTCAGCTAAGGAACTTAGTTAAAAAAAAATCAGGGATTCGTATGATCAATATAATTACAATCCTATAAAGAACAAGAATAAAAATGAAAATATCTGAAACTTACTTAGACTGTTCGAAATAAAAACTAACGCTTTAGGAATCGATGGTATATCTATAAAGGTGATTCAACTAGCGCTTCCTGTAATTTACCCCATACTCCTTCACATCTATAACTCTTCCCCTCAGGTGGAATTTTTCCCTGATCAATGGAAAAAAGCGCTGATTAGCCCTATACCTAAGGTTTCTAGTCCCTCTTCTCCTAATGATTTCCAGCCTATTTCGATACTTTGTGCTATGTCTAAGCCGCTAGAACGTATTGTGCATTTGCAACTTACGTGTTACCCAGATGCAAATAGGCTACTCGATCCACTACAATCGGGCTCTCGGGCTAAGCGCAGTACATTAACAGCCTCCCTGAAAGTTACTTCACACTTTAAAATCGCTATCGAAAAGAAGGAGGTGACAATACTTGTTTTTATTTGATTTTTCTGAAGCTTTCGATACTGTTGATCACAAGCTTCTTTTAAATAAACTTCGTAACTTTATTCTATCCAGTACTGCAATTGCGTGGTTCGAATCCTACTTAAAAAACCGCACGCCACAAGTGCTTAATGATAAGGGTGAACGGTCCGCTTGGGTGGGGGTCGAGAGTGGAGTCCCTCATAGCTCCACTCTTGCCCCCCCCTCCTCCTTTTCGGTCTATACACCTCTGACCTTGGTAGTGATCTTGAGCATTGTAAGTACCATAAATACGAGGACGATTTTAAACTATATCTCTCTGGTCCTATCCATTCTATTAATAGTTTGATTGCGAGAGTTCAGAAGGATATTTATATAGTGAATCAATGGGCACTGAACAATAGGTTAACGCTGAACCCTTAAAAACTAAAGGAATTATTATTGGACAGTCCTCTTTCCCGTCCACTGCTACAATCCCACAGCTTAGGGTTAATGGCCTTGACATTGCTTCCGTTGATTCGGCGAGGGATTTGGGGTACATCCTAGACCGTATCCTCTCTTGGAAAGAGTACATTCTTGAAATCTCGAGGAATACCTTTAGACTACTTCAACAGTTTAAAAGGAACAAGGAATCCTTGCCTACTTCAACTCAGACCCTACTTGTTAAGAGTCTTATCGTCCCGTTTTTTTATTGTAGGTGTATTATGTACGATGATATCACAGATGAACTGAATTCTAAACTCGAGCAAGCACTTAATGCTTGCATACGATTTATCTATGATGTACCGAAGTATGAACACATTACTCTATATCGGCAATGGGCGGGACTTCTTAATGTGGCTAAGAGGAGACAATTTTTTATGGGCAATCTAATTTACAATCTCTTTTCAACAAAACCCCTCAATATCTTTTAGATCTCTTCGAAAATAGAACTGTGACTTTACTTGCTCAGTCTAGGCTTCGTGTTCCACGTCACAAATCTCGTAAGTTACAAAGACAATTTATGGTGAGGGGAGCGCGTCTTTGGAATAAAATACCTGAATCAATTAGGAACGCACCTTCGACTTATCACTTTAAAAAGCTATTCCTCAACTTTTTATTTAGCACTGATAATTCTACTCTCGAAATTTCGTACGAGTGAATTGTGTATTGTTAATTTATCTAACTCTTAGTGACGTTTTACGCCGTATTATTATAATGCCTTTATATTATAACAGTTAAATCTTTGCAATTCGATCCATAGTTTATATTAGTTATCTAACAATTAAGCCTTAAGTTCTCTAATGATATATGTTTTGCCAACCACTAGCTTATAATAACATATATGACTCATATTCATTATATGATATATTCTTTCTGTCTTTATCCATCTGCAATTATTATTATTTTACCGACGTAATAATTGTCGGTTGACCAGAGTGGTCACATTTTTGTTGTAAAACATGTAAAATTTGTTCTCTAGAGGGCTGTTTAGCCCTATGGACTTGATAAATTCTAATTATAATTTAAAAATAATATTGGAATAAGAGAAAATCTGTTCTCATTTTATTATTCTTCAGAATGATCTCCTATTCCACAAACGGCATAACACTGTCCTGACAAAGTATACATAAAACTCAAGTGAGTTAATTTTCTACTAACTCTTTCCCCCCTGGAGATGAACCAGGCCAACCGTCAGTCTCCTAGAGCGGTAAAAGCGATCTCGCTGAGAGCTAGGTAGGGCTCGTAGTGACGATTTACCGCTCACTTTCAAAATTTTGTTTTTAGGATTGCTTGTTGAAGCGATGTCTGCTAATTTGGAGGAACAAACCAACGGAAAATGCACGTGGAACAGAGACGCTTTTCATCCTACCCTAATTATCCTAGAAGGCTTCACCGTAGAAAATTTCAAGTTACACTAACACTTTCATCTACCGTCAGCAGTTCAATGCGACCTCCAGAGTCGACACACATCCTTCAAAAACCATATGCTTTTTAAATAATCGATTTTATCCATTGACACTATCGAATATAAAATATACGAGGGCTGTTTAATAAGTCAGTGAATTTTTGAATTTTTTTGCGCAGTAACTTTAAATGCACCACTGATCCCGTTAACGCCATCTATCAATAGACTACTGGTGAATTTTGAGCAAGCTGGGTCATTTATCTTGTGTTTGATAATCATTGAAAGGAGAGAAGTGGTTTACTGAGTTTTGTTGTGGTCGTACGAGCATAAGTGACGCCGAACGTTCAGGTCCCCCAAAAAAGGTCATCACGCCAGAAATCGTCGATAAAATCCATGGAATGATATTGAACGATAGGAGAATAAAAGTGCGTGAGTTGGCTGAGGCTGTAGGCATCTCAACTGAGCGGGTACATCACATTTTACATGAATATTTGGACAT
>JAABKJ010001567.1:0-30288 GCA_011634705.1 Andricus grossulariae
AATTAAGCCCTGATGATTTGAGAAAAGCAAAAGTTTGCTCCTTCGACAAGGACTGTTTTTCTACATTCCTGTGAAAAAAATATATATAGGACGTTTTCCGAAAAATATTACAAATTTCTTTTTTCATTGTATGGTTCGAATACTTCAAATTGGGCTAATAAATAATGTGCCATAAGAGTTCCCCCGTAGAAAACAGAACAGAAGGTATTAACGAATTTCAAATTTGTATTGACTTTTTTCGAATTTCAGAGAAACCAACTTTATAGCTCTCTACCTGATATACCATAACTGATTTTATTATGCATATTAACAAATTAAGCAAATAAACTAATCATAATAAATATGTTATTAAATAGAATAATCAAATTATACAAATATGAGAACAGCACATAGGTCGTGAGGACGTAAGCGAATCAAAAGAGGGCCTCGAGGTCCAATGGGATTCAAAAGAGGACGTGGAGGGCTAAGTTGGGCTAAAGTAGAGCCAATAAAATTTTGACTCGGGCAACCCCACGATTTTTCGCTCGCGACAGATTTTTCATCACTTCACTTTTTTTGTAATAACTAATAAACAAAGCATCGCATTTCAACATCAAAAGCAACATTTTGTAGCCAACAATATTCTCTATCCAACAATACATAATAATTAATGCTGGAAGACCGCGCATCGAATTACTTGAAGTGTTAAAGCTAAAATGGCTGTCTTAAAGTCTGGTTCCGAGAGAAATTCAGTTATAAATATAAATTTTCAATATGGGAAGGATTTATCAGTAGAGATAATGAGCGATTGCGCAATGAATCTGGAGGATGCACAAGCGCACAAGCTTTCTACAGAAGTTGTTCCTTGTATCACGATATAATTATAACAAGCGAACGCCCATATATTATAATCTGGCATCGACCTCGAATAGATTTATGATAGGAAAAAAATTACGTAAAGTTTGAAATAATAGAATGCAAGAATGAAAAATGATGATTTCTCGAAACAGAAAGCGAAACGTGTTCGGATTGAATATCGTATAAACTTCATGTTGAGCTTTGACTTGATGAATGTAATTAGAAATTTGCATTACAAATCGTTTTCAATGAAATGACATCTCTTGATGTGTTGACAATATATATTCAAGACGGAAATTGTAATTACACTATGTAAAAAAACGATCTCTAATCTAACGTTTCGTACCTCTCTCGGGAGAGATTGTCGATTGTTAGAATTTTTCAATTGCATCACGTTTTTCTTCCGCGTGAATTTCATGCCATTGTTCCTTCTCCTTAGCAAAAGGGAGACTTTGGAAAGGTAATCGGCCCACAGATCTCAACCGCAAAGCCAATTCAGCCCTTCTTTTTTATTCGGCCAGCTCTCAAATTCTTTCTTACTTTGCTTTATTATATTTTCTTTCTCGCTAAGATGGCCGTAGGTCAGGGAAAACTTGGAAATCAGGGAATAGTCTAGGGTCTAGGATTTCAGAAAAAATCTTGCAAAAGTCAAGGAATTTCTATAACAGGCATTTTAAATAACTGTCTAGGATAAAAAAATTGAATTAAAAAAATTTTAATTGAAACTGTTTTATTCCCTGTATAAAAGATTCTATGTTAAACATTTTACAATATTAAGATTCTGATTTTTGAATATTAATGGTCAGGAAAAATAAAAAATTCATCAGGGAAAAAGTCAGGTAATTTTAAAAATGAAATTTCGCGGCCACCCTGATATAATATTCTTGTCAGTAATTTATTTGCCTTGTATTGAAAATTTGTATTTTTGGATTGAATGAACTCAATTCTTTCGTGGTTAAAAATTCAACTGTTTTTTAATTCGTCTTTTTGTTTAAAAACTCGTCTGTTTTAGTAAAAAATTTCAACTTTTAAAATAAAAATGCAACTGTTTGGTTAAAAATGAATCTTTTTTAGTTGAGGATTCAACTATTTTGTTGAAAATACATCGTTGTAGTTTTAAAATTCAACAATGTGGTTAAAATCTTTTGGAATGAAAATTCATCTTTTATGTTAGAAAAGTCATCTTTTTAATTTTTAATCTGAAATTATTTGATTCCGTTTATAAAAGATTCTATATTGAAAATGTTACAAGATTAATATGCTAGTTTTTGAATGTTAATGGTCTACTTGTACTTGAAATTGTAACTTGAAAACATAGCGAAGAGTACCGTTTATAAATAATTGATTTGAACTCTGAAAGGACATTTTGCAATTTCCAAGCTACATAGAAATCATGAAAATTAATCATTTTTATTTGCAATTGTAGTTTGCACATTTTAATATTTCAAGCGTCAACACCTTTAGTTAGATAAACAAATTGTGAAATTGTAAAATTTAGCTAAAATGCATCTGCAAATTGAAATGCCTGGCAGAAAACGATAGCATTTTTTACAATCTATTTAAATAGCAAATTTTGCAATTCTGTTTTGTCAAAAAAATATTATGGTCTATGTTTCATATTACTTAACACACGTTACCATTTCATGCAAATAGTTTTTTTTACTTATTTTATTGGTTGATAGTTACGATTTACATTTTACATAGTTATCTGGCAAATTGGGCAAAAATTCAAAATACAAACAGTGTTTTCAAATACTTTTTTTGAGAGATTGTAATTTGAATATAGTACTCATGAAAAGTGTGAAAAATTCAAAATAAAAATAAGGCTTCCAACAATCTCAATCAATTTACTTGAGGTGAAAATGGTAATTTGTGCCAATAACTGAAAACCTCTTTTTCCATGTTTTTGTTGTTTGATTTTTCTTCCTCTTTTTAATCTTCGAATCGGCGCCCTTGCTGGTTCTAAACAAAGAGTAGTGGCCAAGACTCTTGAGGCGTGGCGAGATCGTAGACATGTTAAGTCATGTACATAGTACATACATCCCATAATCGCAATCTCTGGGCAAAAGCGGTAAGTACTCTTCTTCACGTGAACTGTGAAGTAAAGGCAAAGAACTCAGTCCGGTATTTTCTAAATCCGGTCTAAAGAAAATCGCCGGCAACGCTTCGCGCGGAAACCTCGGTTACTTTTACGAGCATTGATGATACCGCGGCGCGAGGCAGCTTTCGTTATTGCTGCACAAGTTACGACCATGCAAAATTTCTTCCAAGTGGAACCCAGACTGGTTAAGCTGTAAAGCATTCAAAACAATGGTTTTTTTTAGGGAGAGGATTTTTATGTCATTTTTATTTTTTACATTGAAGGCCTTGACGGTTATTTGGCATCTTTGCTCATTACGAATTGATTGCTGAAAGAAACTGAGTAAAACTGTGTTATATAGGGGAAACCAATACGGGGCGGATAGAAAAACTTTTCAAGTTACAATATTGATAAATGATAAGCAAGTGGGGAAAGTTTTACATACTAATACTTTTTTCACACGTTGCAATCATCACCTTCGGATAATATTTTTTAATATAACTTGAAGCATGTTATCAATCGAACTTTTTTGGTATCGATTAAACAATACGTCAGCTTGGAGGCTTTTAAATTGCGATTTCGATTTTGCACAATGTTTTTTCACTATCCTGCACAATTCTATTTTGTCAGTTAACTCTTTTTTGCGTTTCTACCATTCAATTTTAAACGCTTCAAATACTGTAAAACGCTGATCCTTAAAATTACCCTAAATTTCGTGTAATTTTGAGTTGCAACATTTTTCAGACATGAAAACAAATCAAGGCACAATGAAAATTTTCATTGTTTAAAATGAGATCCAACCAATTTCACAAACTATTTTCTGTGAATTTGATATTCTTCTATATTATAGTCATTAATTTTGACTTTTTTTTAATGCTTCAAATTAGTATAAAAATCAAGATATGACCGAGATTTTTTTTCTAAGTTTTGAATAACCTCACCCCCAGTATTCAAAGAGTGAGAAAAGGTTTGGTTTAAACATGAAAATAATTTGGTTGTTGTGGAAGCAACACAATTTTTGTTTGTCCCAATTAAAATTCGAATTTGCTTGAATTAACAAAATGTATATTTTGGATCAACAAAAGCTTTGTTGAAAGAACGAAAAATATTTTTGAGGACAGTGCAACAACATTCTGTTACTTTTATAGCTACCAAATAGTTTGTTTTTTTTAAACCAAGTATATTTTTCAGTGAAGAATATACAAGAGAGTGCAATTTTGTGTCGTATGCAAATATAATTAGATAGCACACATTTTCTCCCTGGAGACAATGGCAGTTCCGTGTCAAGTTTTCTTAAAACGGACGAAACGTTTTTATGGCAGGAGAAACTATCTGCGATATGTCAGATAGAGCAATGATGATTCTGGTTAGAAAGCAAAGTAACTCAATGACACATGAGAAATTCCTGTTTCTGAAAAAACTGCAATCAATCTGTGTTCAATTTATGAGATACGGTAAGGACCTATTATAATATAAATGTCACTTGGAAAATTATTGTTGGTTCAATTAAATAGAAATAGGGTTGCTATAGGTCAGTGAAAACCGGAAAGTTAGGGAAAGTCAGGGGATGTCAGTCAAAACTGGGAAGAGTCAGTTAATTTTCGATAAACTAAAGTTGAAGTTTAGGGGTCTTAGGGAATGAAAAATGTTGTGAAAGTCATTCTTTTTGGTTGAAAATTCATATTTTTGGTGTGAAAATTCGTCTTTGTGTTCAAAATGAACTTTTTTTGTTAAAAATTCATACTTTCGATTTGAAAATTCAACTGTTTTCTATACAAAATTCTTCTTTTTGGCATAAAAATGCAAAATTTTGGATGAAATTTTTTTTTTCTTTATTGACTAAAAAATTTTTCTTGGTTGAAAATTGGACACTTTTGTTGAAAATTCAACTATTTTTGGCCTAAAATAAAAATATTTGTAGGTTGAAATATCAATTATTATATTTTTTATTGATAATTCATCTTTTTTTGTTGACAATTCAACTACTTAGTTAACTATTTCATATTAAGCTGAAACTGTATCTTCTTTAGTTAAACATCTAACAATTTAGTTGGGAAAAATTAGTTGGTGAAAAATTAATCTTTTTGTTTGAAAATTTATTTCTTTAGTTTGAAAAGTAAAAGTTGACTATCATGTTGAAAATTCGATTTAGCTTGGGTTGAAAATTAATCTTTTTAATTAAAAATTTAACTCTTCTATTTTTTGTAGAAGATTCAACTTTATGGTTGAAAATTTATTTCTTTGGTAGAAAACTTAACTATTTTTTTGAAAATTCGTTTAATCTTTTGTTAAAAATTAATTTTTTAACTGAAAATTTCACTATTCTATTTCTTTATTTAACTATGTTTCATATATATTGTTGAAAATTATTTTTTCTAACTAAAAATGTAACTGTTTTATTTTTTCTTGAAAATTTATCTTTTTTATATGAAAATTCATGTATTTTCTTGAGAAATAATCTTTTTTGGGTTGAAAATTCAATTATATTGTTAGAAAATTTATATTTTTGAGTTAAAAACTCGCAACTTAACTGTAGAAAATTCATCTTTTTGAGATGAAAATTTATCTGATTTGGTTGAAGGTACAAGTAGTTTGTCGAAAATTTGTATTTTTTGGTTAAATTCAACTGTTATTGATTGAAAATTTTAATATTTTTGTAGGAAATATCAACTATTACACTTTGTGTTGAAAATTCATTTTTTTGTTTGAAAATTTAACTAGTTTAAAAAAAATTCCTTTTGTTTTTTGGGTTTTTGGTTGAAAATTCGTATATATTTTGTTGGAAATTCGTCTTTTTTGGTATAGAAAAGTGATCTTTTTGACTGAAAATTGATCTCTTTGGTTTAAAATTTAACTACTTTCTTGAAAGTTCGTCTTTTTCTTTGTTAAAAATAATTTTTTTAATTAATTTTTTTTAGTTGAATCTTCATGTATTTTGTCGAAAATTCATCTTTTTGGTTGAACACTCAACCATTTTTTTTTAATACACATTTAGTCAGGGAAAATGAACAATTTTGGTCAGGGAATGTCAGAGAATTTTGAAATTGGGATTCTGTAGCAATCCTGTGAAAGTACCATTGTAAAAGTAGCACTACATTGATACAAACTCTGAATATTAATAATATAATTATTATTATCTGTGGTACTACGAAATCTATAATAATTTATTATACTTGATATTTAAAAAATTAATTCTTATCACTATTGGCGCAAGTTCAAAAAGCTACTGATGCAAAACACAACATTGCACTCTTTTGAACATCTATCAGTGATGCTGCAACTGCAGTGGGAGACGTGGGCGGACAAACGTCTTCCAGAGTCTGTATAGTTATAAGTATAAACTCCTTGCGGCTTAAACGGGTTCGGAGACTTCGATGCCTCGTATGTACTCACACATAGCTACATTGCATATATTCAATTCAGAAAGACTATGTATACACGTATGTGGGATTCTATGTTGGTACCAAAAGGACAATATACGTTCGTTTATTTTGAAATAATTACAGGAATCTACAAACATGTCGGAAAAAATATTATACCGTTGTAAAACCACTTCTATTATTCTCTTTCTTCAATGCCTTGCAGACTATATACTGAAAGAGTTTCACATTTTAAACCAATAAAATGAAATACTTATTGATGTTTCAGGACATTATCAATTTAAATATCCTTATAAAATAGTCCTTTTTACAACAAAAAATCTTTACTTATCGAAAAGGATCCTAGCATCTCAATCCTTACTTTTATATAATTATATTATTAGAGAATTTAAATCAATGAATTCCGTTTCAAATTAAAGTCGAGGATGACTCATATTATTCATATATAGAGTTCATTCATACCAAAATGGTCATCTGCTTCATGAGAATGTAAAACCGGTATTCTAAGAGAAAAACATTTTGAAGAAATCGATTACTTCACATTATTAATTTAACCTTGCGATCTCTTTCCTTATTTTAATCAACTAATATACACTTTGATCATTTTTCTCATGTACAGAAAACCAATGGTGTAAATTTTGTTGCGTCTCATTTTGAGCAATGAATATTTCATTGTGCTTTCATTATTTTCTCGTGTATTATTTTTGTTGCAACTCAAAACACTGAATTAGGGGTACTTTTGATGATCGCCGTTTAACAATGTTAAGCCGCGTTTGGAATCTTTAAAAGTTCCGCTCTAGTGACATATTTTAAATACAAAATTCTTGTTCTATAATGTATGAATGGTCGCTGCCTTGTATGAAAAAATGAAAGTTTTCAAACCTTTGGCTTTCTAGCGCAAAAAAATATTCCTTTTGACTCTTCATTTCTTCAACCAAGTGGAACGGAAACCATTTCTCTGAGTCTTTCCCTCGTCCCATACAAAATTACTTCTTTCATTCCACAGTAAGAGAATGCAAATTTTTTCTTATGGTAGATCAACTTGAAACCGAGACCCGGATCTCGAACGTGATTAGATTTATGAGTGGATATATACTTTTTTGGTCATGGGAAATTATCTTGTTTTATTTTTTCTGAATGAAAATTTCTCAATCTTATGACTTTTTACGTATTTTATTACATTCTCTTCCAACGAATCATGTTTCCAGTTTATTAAAAACATTCTGGCATTTAGATGGTGTTTATTATTTAAATAATAAATCAGGGTTGCTACAGGTCAGGTAATTCTGGAAAGTCAGATTAAGTCAAGGAATTTAAACCTGGTCAGGGAAACCCTGAAAGAGTCAACTGTTTTGTTAAAAAATGGTCTTATTGGGTTGAAAATTCAAATAATTTGGTAAAAAATTTAACTGATTCGTTGAAAATTTTTTTTTTGTAGTTGAAAATTATTTATTTTTAACTAAAACTGTAACTATTCCTTTTTTGTTGAAAATTTATCTTCTTTAGTTGAAAATTCAAATATTTGGCTATAAATGCATGTATTTTGTGGAAAATTCGTCTTTTGTGGTAGAATATTAATCTTTTTGGTGACTAATTCTTCTTTTTGGTTGAAAATTCATTTCTATGGTTGAAAATTTAACTATTTTCTTAAAAATTACTTTTCTTAACTAAAAACATAACTATTCCATTTTTGGTTAAAACTGTTTTTTTTTTAGGTGAAAATTCATGTATTTTCTTGAAAATCCATCTGTTTTGTTAAAAATTCAATTGTTTGATTCCAAATTCAACTATTTGATTGAAAATTTATATATTTTGTTAAAAATTCGTCTTTTTTAATAGAAAATTAATCTCCTTGGCTGAAATCTCATATTTTTGGTCGAATATTCAACTATTTGGTTAAAAATAATTTTTTTTCGATGATGATTCATAATTTTGGTTCAAAATTCATTTCTCTGTTTAAGAGTTTAACTATTTTATTGAAAAATCATTTATTTTGTTAAATTTCATCTTTTTGGTAGAAAATTGATCTTCTTGGTTAAAAATTAATTTCTTTAGTCGAAAATTCAACTATTTGGATGAAAATTCATGTATTTATAACTGCCAGGGAAAATAACAAAAAATCGTCAGGGATAAGTCAGAGAAACTCAGAGAATTTTAAAATTGGGATTTTGTAGCAACCCTCTAAATGTACAGCTCTAGTTTTCAGTGTTGTTGAATTTGATGACTTTCATTATATCTGAGATGAAAAAAGGAGACTTCGATGCTGGAATCTGACTCTCTGATCAATAGAGAACGTCTCGAATTCATCCAGATGAGAGAATCGAACGGACACGTCATTTCGTTCCATGTTCTTTTTATTTGCGATGCGATGAAGTGAACATACAAAAGAGAATCGCGTCATTTCCGGTTTGCAAAGTTCTAGAGTTTGCTTCCAACTCCTTCATTATGCCAGTCGCGCCAAATCGTGAGTTCCTCTTGACCGTCTTTGGCCTGGAGGAAGTTATCGTTAGTCACGTGTAAAAGTAAAAAAGGATACATTAGTCACAGGTCATAAAAAATGAAAAATAATATTCGCAAAGTTTAAAAAACTCTAAATTGTTTTCAATTGTGCATTTCGTGATGTCTTCACATTTAAAATGATTAACATTGTCATGCCTCAATTTAAAATAGTTTTAAAATAAAAATCTTACTAGGAATTAAGATTTAACTTAAAGGAATAGATTTAAAATGTGATTGAAATAAAATAAAAAAATGTGCTTAATACATAAGTTTACACAAAGAGCCTACAAAGGGGATAACTTACTGCAATTTCTCGTTGAAAGGGTGTATATAATTACGGAATTGTATACTGCAGTAGTTGCATCCTGAAGTGGTATGATTGCACGATAACCTTATCTTATATTTTATATTCTATACTTGTCTATTCCTTTTTGTTGTATTTTCACAAAATTACTGAGTTGTATGGCACTGTGGGAATCTCAGAGTAAGCTATGAACTGTCTCATTACACAAAAGAAAATCTTACACTTTCAGTTTTCATATTAGGTCTTACCATTAAACCACTACTGAAATATTTTTTAATCCATTAAAATTATCCCTTTAAGTATTTCAGGGATATTTTAATGAAATTACATTTGCTCTACTTTTCAAAGGTGACGCATTGTTCACACATTCAATATATGGGATACAGGGGATTTCAGTAGCAAGTCATACAATCAGATTATCGTTCGATCGTTGAGACATAGGAAATAGGGGCACGCGTCACATTACTCGCTTCAGTTTCGTTATCTAATCGCACTATCGCAGCTATTTCATACAGAAACAATATTTTCAAATACATGTTTGATAATAGCTATTTGCCCTACTAAACAATAATATAGGCACGTGTACGACACACGCTCATTTCAGGTATGGGAAAAAGTATACTGATTCCATAGATTACAAAATGGTTATGTCCATCCATTCTTCATTAGAAAAGAACATTTTGTTAGCAGCGCCCCTCAAACTTTACAATTCCCCAAATTAATAAAAAAAGTGAATTACAAATTGAAGGTAGGCATTGGACCGGGAATCCTGGAAGTGACATGGAATTCTTTTAATCGGTAACTTCTGAAGGGATTTAATAAATTAACAAATTTGTATTTGCTTCACTTATTTCTTAAGTCAGAACTATATTCTTTGAAGTCTTTAATTATGAACACAAAACCAGGAAATCTTTTTATTTGAAAGATTTATTGTTTGGTTTTAAAATGTTTATAATCACTTGAATGGTTTTGTTGAATCTATATATGGAAAATTATTAATTTATGTTGTCACAACATCAATTTTAATTTTGTTTTGTTTCTTTTGCAGTTCTCTCAGTCATCCTGGTATTGACACACCAGATACCTCAGGAAGCGAACCACCTGAGGTTTCAAGAACCAGCTAGAGAGGCTTACTTCAATGGTTCAGGATATTTGAAACTCAGTTCCTTCGTCTCGGTTCACAGGCATAGTGGCCTCAGTTTTCGAACTTGTGAACCTGGTAGACTTTTCAAACAATGGGTTGAAGGTGATTGGATAAGTCTCGAAGTCAACCCGGATGGCCTTCTTTTTGTCGCTATCATCAATCAACAACGCTACGATGCAAGATTAAACGCCAGGTTATTAGATAACGTCTGGCACAATGTCAACCTCTTCTTCAAACTTGGAAATCTCACTCTCAGTGCTGCAGGTCACAAACAGGTAATTCGTATTTTCTAAAATTATTATTATAGTATAGCTTATTCAGAACGTGTCTAATTAAGCATTACAAAATTGATGTTCCATCCTTCAATAACAATTGGAACGTTGAAATACTAAAACTCTGGAGACCATTGAACTCGTTTGCGTAACTGCAATTATTCTTTATTGTTCAGATAATTGCGAATGCTACCTACAACTCTGCCATTCTCACACTTCCGGATTACAGCGTGAACAGTACGCTGATTGTTGGTGAAAATTTTCGAGGTTGCATCCTTCAAGGACCCGCGATCCTCTTTAATGATACCGTCAATAAGGGAGCCCTCTTCGGATCCTGTCCTGCAGATTCTAAAGGATGTGAGTACTCGCAGATTTTTTCCAAAAGTCAATTCCTTTCAGAGTTCCTTGATTGAGGATTGGGATCAGAGCAGGCGGAACATCATAATTGAGTCATCCTTTTCAGTAGAGTGTTTTTTTTTGTGACATCAGCACCGTGTGAGAATTTAAATCACGTGTTATTTGGTTTTATATACATGGAGAAAAAATGTTATTAAAAAGGGAGTTTCTGTCTTCAGAGAAATAATGCTAGAGATAGGAACGATTTTTTCTCTATGTGATATTTGGCTTGATGAAGCTAGATTTTTATTTTAGATGTTTAGTGTTTAGATGTTAGACCCCTTTAGAATGCATGCACGAAAGTATACAATTTTCAGGTGGTTCCAGCAACAAGGGCGACGATGTTTTCACCCCAACTACGACTATGGACAACTGCCATAATGAGCCTTGCATGAGGCACGGAAAATGCGTGTCGAGGCAGAACCGTTACGAGTGCCACTGTTACGCCCGATATTCCGGCAACAACTGCCAAATTGACAATGGTAGATCTCGACTGATCCTTCACGATCCAATTCGCATGACCTTTCTCTTCATGGAGACAATGCTTTTATTTTAGAAATCATTTTCACTCGGTCAATGCTCCTTAAGTCTTTAACCAAGTCCTTAACAGACAGTCACGAGAAGGAGGAACTAAATAATTACTAAAAATACAAGACAATACTTAGCTTTCCCATTTTGCTAATCGGTGTATAAAGAATAAGCTTAAAACACTTTTCCATTACGTGGGTATTTCATTAAAGCAAAAATTGACATAGATCTAAACACATTATTGATTCATAGGGGCTTGGATGCTCTGAATTATTGAGGGAAATTATCGCATACGATTGCTAGCAGGTGTACCATATTCGAGTGCATTAATCGATTCAATCGTGCACTGTAGAATGTACGCGTACTACGACGCTACTAACTGTACCACGTATGCCAGCAATTGATCCACCCTCTTTCTGTTTAGGTTTTATAAGAATATACGTGTATATAGGCCTTGCGTGCTGTCTTATCGAACAAGATCGCCAGCCTTACGTTGGTCAAAGCACTTGAAACCTTTGTAGAACCTTTAAGAATAGACCGCTTGAACTCAGAATATTTATGCCTTAAAAACTCTATCTTTAAAATTTATTTAGTCGTTTAACAATTTTATTATTTAACTAGGTTCATAAATCGGAAAATTGATGTTATATCAATTTTCGATTTACGTTCAGAATATCTTTTTCAAAAATCAACCTCCTATTTCCTGGCTTTTCTATTTCCCCCTATTATTCTAAAAATCCCCTATAATCTCTTTTCAATGAATTTTGTTTCTTTCCCTTTTTATCAAAGTTCCGATTAATTTTTCAAGAATATTATTGCAAATAGAAACCTATGACATTCAAAAACGAACGCATACGTTAATATCATTTGACTTTTGAGTGTACACCTAATTTCTAAGATTTCAAGACATTTAAACGATTTTACAGTTATTTAAACCATTTCTGTTTGTACAATGAAAACTATATTGGAACTTGAAATTTTAAAAATTATGATTTGTTTTCTAAAATATTAATTTGCTTACTATAATTATGGTATTTTGTAGCTTAAAATTATAAGAAAGAATTCGGTAAGCCATTGTACGGACCGAATTCCAATTCAATTCGTAAATTAATCAATCCGAGAATAAATTAAGGATCGTCGTGCAAAAGAGCGTAACTGCCAAATTTTGGAAATTCCTCTTATTGTCTCAAAATAATTGTTTTGACCTAACTCATGACCCTGTAAAATGTAGACGATAATGGTCTAGTTCAATTTTAAAGGGAGTCAAAATTCATGTTAGTTAATTTAAAAAAAAAGTAATTACTTGTTTTCGCCTGTTCTTTTCACGATTCAATAGAGCTCAGTAATAGCCCAAAAGAACTTTCTTTTCTTTCAATTAAAAGACAACAAAGTTATGCAACTCTTCGTGTGTCATTTTGTTTTGTTTTTGGGAACGCTCTGTACCCTTGACAAAGGTATTCCTGGAAAGTGGTTGCTTTTTTCAGGATGTTCCTGTCACGTTTTTTATAGAGCTAAGTAGTAGCTTAAAAGTACTTCTTTGTTAGTTTTTTTAATTAAAATGTATAAAAAATTATACAGCTTCATCTTTGTCACGTCCGGCGTGTTTTGGGACGCCCCGTTTTTTGATAAGGGTTTTCTCGCAGATGGCTGCTTGTTTTTAATTACACCTTTCCCCATTCAGTAATAGCTCAACGTTTTTTTTTATTAAAAAAATAGAAAAGCTATGCAACTCCTTTTGAGTAAAAATCTACTATTTTTGGGACGGCCGTTCCTTTGACAAGGGTTTCTTGGAGATGGCTGCTTTTTTAATCCTTCGAGTACACCCTGGTTCAATTTGACCCACACAAAATTTTTGATTGGGAAAGAGTTTTCATATAAATATTTAGCTTAAAATATTAACAATTAAAAAAGTTACAATTTTTTTCGTAAAATTCAATTTTTCAACAAAAAAAAACATTTCGTGATTTTTTTTAAGTATGGTCAAGACTTTAAAGACACTTATAATACTTATAAATTACCTTAACTTACTTGAAAGTATACCTCTAAATTTTTGTAAGTAGTTGTGAAGTTATGGAGATGTTCGAAAAAATAGGTGTGTACTCGAAGGGTTAAAGCAACCTTTCATAATTTCGTAGAGCCTGACAATACCTCGAATCGTTTTTGTAGTTTTTGGTTTAAAATTAAATATTTTAAAGTTAGTTTTTACTTGTTAATAATACATTATAATGGAAGCTATAAAAATACATTTTTTCATAGAAAATTAGAATTTTGCGAACGTGAATATATATATCCATAATTTTGGAAATATTTAAAAATAATAAAAATACCAACTGATTTAAAAGATTTTAAAAAAATGGCAAGGGGTTTCAAGAGATTTCCATGGATTACAAAAGATTTTAAGTAATTAAAAAAAACGGCAAAATATTTCAAGATTTTTAAGGGATTTCTAGAGATTTGAAGAGTGATCAACCCCTCGAAAAAGAAAAAAAAATACAATATTAAAAAAATCGTCAATTTTACAAAATCCATTCACTACGTTCATTAACTTAAAGGAAAAAAACATTGATTAACTTTTGTTTATTCCAGTGGTGTTTAAAGAAATTGCCCCTTTAAATAAATCTCTCTTCAAAGAAAGAAAGCCTCCCATTCCCCTAAAAAAATTTTCTTGCTAAGGCATTCTTTCATATTTTTCCTTTAATTTCAAAAACAAAATGATAAAAGCGTCTTTAAATTTCACCGTATTCGAGAGAAACAAATCTAAATGCTAATACCACGACGGCAGAGCAACCACTGATGAATTCAGGTATACATGTACGCCTCTTTCTGAATTCTTGAAATTCTTTTTAATTCTTTTAAAGACTTTTGAATTATTCGAATTGAAGAGTTCCGGGGCGCAAGTACCAAATTATGGAAATGCGTTTAATTGGTCTCAACTTAAGGGCATGTGATACTTAAAAAATTATCGATTTTTGCAGTATTAGGTCCCCCCTGCTTTTTCCTACAATAATAAAGATTTTGCCTTAACAATTTGGGGAATGATAGCGAGCATGCTAACGGACGTCCCCGAACTCTTCTGTTGTGGAATAATTTAAAAAAATTTCATTTTGCTGAATTTAATTAATATGTGTGTATTTTGAGGTACAACAGAGACCGATATTATCGAAATGGCAGAGAACTCAAAAGCGAATCCTAACCTCCAAATAGTGCGCATAGAGGAAACTTTTATTTAGCGGAATACAATTTTTTGCTATTATACCTCAAAAAAAGAGTTCGGGGACGTCTGTTATTCTATTTTATAGCATCTCCAAATACAGTTTTAAAAATTGTTAATTTTTGTGGACAAAAACCCGGAGGAACTGAACCCGATTTACCACACGACGAAGTATCACATGCCCTTAATGTTTTGACCTAACTCATGTCTCTGTACAAGATTATTGTCCAGTACGATTTAGAAGTGGGTCAAAATCTAGGTTTTTTTTTAATGATTACTTTTTGCCTATTCTTCTCACGATTCAATGGAGCAAAGTAATAGTCAGAAAGGACGTTCTTGTTTGTTTTTTTAAATAAAAAAAATAAAAAAGTTATACAACTCTTTGTGTGTCCTTATTTTCGTTTTTGGAAACGCGCCGTACCATTGACAAGGGTTTTTCTTGGAGTTGATTGTTGAATTCAGATCTTTATTTCATGGTTCGATAGACTTAACTAATAGCTCGAAAGTCATTCCTAGTTAAAAAAAATTTCTAGTGGCTATCCCCTCGGTCATGACTATTTTAAAAATTTTATACTGAGAAGAAATGCAACCAGTTAACTATGAGACCGTTGAAAAAATGTATATAAATTAGAAAGAACTCGCACATAAGATAAGATAAGAGAGTAAACACACGTTTTGATTAATGCTATCAAGGTACAAATTTTGTTTATCGAGGAACATGTTTGCTTGGTAAAAAATGTGTAGAATACTTAATATTAAATTAAAATTAAAGTTGTCACAATATTTTTAACAACTTCGGTACCAAGGACTTCGTTTCTGAAATAATAAGAAAGTAAATAATAAAATAAATATCGATTGTGAATAACTTCTCGACTGATCTTGAGATTGTATTAACTTAAAATGACAAATTACTATAATTAAAGCAATAATTCAATATAAAGGGGAAGACTTTCGCACGTGAGTGATAGTATCAGAGAATCAGTCTGCACTCTGCAGTTCGGTGAAGGTGCATGAATATGAATAACGCTTCTCTTTTAATTTCACTTGACTAACAAAACCCAACAGATCGTCGCCCTAGAGTTATACTACGCCATGTCCACTTTTGGAAATTTTTGAACTTTGAATTAAAATAATTACGTTAATTAAAATGATTAAAAGATATAATTATATCACGTCATGTCCTTTTTTGCATTGCTATACGTGAAAAAATGCCAACTTCGCAGTGCATATTTTATATGGATAACCTAACTTTAATTTGATAGATTTTCAAGAATATGTTTAATCTTAAAAGTAACCATCGGAATATTACTCAAAAGTCAATAATTTGCGAATAACTCATTTAATTCGATGTGCGCAATATGCTAGAATAATGTAAACTATTATTTTGTTAAACTTTCCACTTTAGAATTTAATTATAAATAGTTTATTTATAAATATTTTGTAGACATGGCGAACTATAATTCTGAGAAAAAATGAATTTTTTAATCTCATATTACGCCATGTCCAAAACCAATTTTCCATATCAGCTAAAATACATTGATAATAGTAATCAGATTTGCGCTAATATGTTCGTGACCACGCATTATTTTGTATCGATAAACTTATTTCGGCACTTGAAAACGTTATTGTAGAGTATATTATGGTTAAACGTTAAACCTCATTTTCTCAGTTTGACAGTTAAGGGACATGACGTACTATAACTTTAGGGCGACGAGATGCATTAAGTCCATTTCGACGTTTAATTAACATACTCGTAAATGATCCCATTCAGGTTCACCGTGTTTGAAAAATCCTTGTCACAACGGAGGCACCTGCGCTGAGGATAATAGAGGCGAGTATAGCTGTAACTGTTTACCCGGATACACCGGGACACACTGCGAATCGAAACTTGGTGAACGATTGTGCAAAGACAATCCTTGTCGGAATGATGCCGTCTGCGTGGAATCAAACAACGATTACATGTGTGAGTGTAATGCCGGATGGACTGGCAAAAATTGTGATTTGAACATCAACGAATGTCTTTCCAATCCGTGTTTAAATGGTGGAGCTTGCGTCGATGGAGTTAATAATTACACTTGCAAGTGCGACAAAACTGGGTCAGTATATTTCAAGTTTATCGTGAATTAAAATGTTTATACAAATTTTTTCTTAACATTTTATATAAAAGCACCAAATTTTGTCTCCCACTCCCTTCATCGTTGGCACCTTCCTCAGGTAGCCGGAAAATTGTTTGAAAACCGGGAATTTTTCAGATTTGTTTTTAGTTTTGCAATAAATATCACCTTGCTCTTTGAAAAAAACGATCTCCGTTATAATATCGAAACGAATTGTATATTCAAGATTTCAAAGTTAATGTTTCGTTTAAAAACATGTTCCTTTTATACTATATATTTAAGAATTTAAAGTTTGTTTTGACGGATCATTCAATACTAAAGTTCCTTTCATATTTGTGAACGATAACTTCCTTTTTGGATATTCAATGTAGAAATTACATGGGGAACCTAAATTTATATAATCAATTACTAAAAATTGGAGTGATAAAGTTATAATTTAGAGATACCTTTTGGATTTAAAATTTATTTTTTGGTAGAAAAGTAGTCTATTTTGGTTGAAAGTGAATTCGTTTTCATTGAAAAGTCTACTATTATATTTTTGGTTCAGTATTCAGTGGAAAAAATTCATCTTTTGATAGAAAACTCATCTTTTTTTTGTTGAAAATTTATCTTTTATGGTTGAAAGTTAACTCTTTATATCCCAAAGTCTACTGTCATATTTTTGATTCAGAGTTTATCTATTTTCTTTAAGAATTCAACTATTTTCATAAAAAATCATCTTTTTTGGTTGAAAACTAATTATTTTTATTTGAAAATTATACTATTGTTTTTCGGTCCCATTTAATTGATTTTTTTTTTTTATAATAATTCAACTATTTGGTGTAAAACTTAATTATTAAGTAAAAATTCAATTATTTTGTTAAAAAGTCATCTATTCGGTCGAAAACACATCTTTTTTGGTTGAAAATTAATTTTTTTAAAGTGAAAAGTCTGTTATCATATTTTTGGTCCAGAATTGATCTCTTTTGGGTAAAAATTCTACTATTAGGTTGAAAATTTAATTATTTTGTTCAACATACGTATTTTTGGATAGAAAATTAATATTGTTTGGTTGAAAATTCAACCATCTTCTAGAGGATTTGTCTTTTTGACTTAAAAATGCAAATGATTGGTTACAAGTGCAACTGTTTTGTTAAAAATTATTTTTTTGTTTTGTTGAAAATTCAACTATTCGGTTGAAAATGAACTTTTTTGTTGAAAATTCTATTATTTTGTTGAAAATGCAATATATTTCTACTTGAAATCTTAGAAATGAACTGTTTTGAGATAATTTTGAGCTGTGAAATTTTAAGTGACTTTTACAATAATTTACATGACATACTTTACCTTTGGGTTCTAAAATTTCTAATTCCTTTCCAAATATGTATAATGAAGCAATTAGTATTGAATAATTTTTAATATGAACGCTTCAAAGTCGACCGGGAGAAATGTCATTTTTGACCATGAAAACCCGCTAGCCTGGAATTTTTTTTCTACGTTTGAGTGCCCAGCCTGCTCTCTCTAAATGATTAGATAATACGACTGTTTAGCTTTTTTTGCTGCAATTAATTGAATTTTCCTATCATTTTTACGTTAATCCATGCATTAGGTATAAAGAACCATAAATAACTGAATGGGTGCTCTTATACCATTATGTATTTCTCTATTTTTAGGGTCAGGGAATTCTGGAAAATCAGAGAAAGTCAGAAAGTTTAAAAATTGTCAGGGAAAATCAAGGAATGTTATGGAAAACCTGAAAGAGTCGGGCAATTTTCAATAAAGTGAAGTTGAAGTTAATGAAATTCTGTATATGACTGTTGTCACTAAAAGTGTTTAAGATAATAGTTAATAGTTTTTTACTTTAAATTTTTCTGATATTTTCAGCTTTGTAGATTTAGAAACAAAGGAAAGTAAAAACCCACCAGCTGAACCTTAGAAATAAAACCAGTCACTAGAAAAGAATCTTAGATTTTTCTTTGTCTCTTTGCCTCTTAGTCATAAAACATGAAAGAATCTGTAATATTTTTCTCAGTATTCAACGTTGAATGTACACAATCATTAATAACATTGAAAATTTTAAACCATTTCTAATTCAAAGACTTCAAATTTTGAAAAAATGCCAAGCCCTGGAAATTAAACAACTTCAAATTGAACCGCTAGTTATTGCACATTTTCAAAAAGCAGCCTTTGAAATTGAAGAATTTTAAAATAAAATATTCACATTAAAACAAAATCAAATGAAACATTTAAAGCTAAACGATTTAAAATTAAAATCTCCAATATTAGACAGTTTCAAAAAAGACATAATCAAAACTGAGAACTTTGAATGCATACAAAAAAAATTACTTTTGGATGTCTACTGTTGTAAATTAATAATGTAAAGACAAAGCTTTCGGAATTGAGCAAATTTTAATATTAATAGTGTTCAAAATTAACCATTTAAAATTGAAATCTTTAAAAATGGATAATATAAAATTAAAACTTTCAATCTTACAACATTTTTAATTGCTTGACTAAAATTGAAATTTTTTAATACAGTGCTTTCAAAATTAGACATTTATTTTTGAAAGTTCCCCAAACGGCGTTAAAATTTTAATGGAGAATATCTCTTAAATTAATAGAAATACGATCTTTTAAATATGGGTCTCCGAATTCATCTTGGTTTCATCTATAATTTGATATGATTTATAAACAACAATAATCTTTACATATTAACAATAATATGAAAAATATATCAAATTAAGTACTTTTCATCAAATCTACCAATACAGTCTACCAATAGCCGGTAAATAATTGATAAGTTTCAAAGTATTGATTTTAGAGAAAATTGCAACGGATAAAAATTGTGTAGATTTACAAGAAAAATATGAATGTTATGGTAAATTTGATGAAAAAAGTGTTATTTTATGTATATATTTTCCATATTGTTGGTCACATGTTGAGATTATTGTGGTTTTTTAATCATCTTAAATTATTTATAGAGGGAATCAAGAATTCATAGACCTATATTCAAAATCACTTATCTTTATTAATTTGAGAAATATTCTCTATTAAAAATTTAACACCGTTTGGAGAGCGCTAAATATACTCCAATTTGTCTCAAATTTATACAGTAATCTTTATTCATCATTTAGAAGAAGAAAAAGTATTAAGGTGCACCGTATTTTTTTTAAGTTCATTTTTTTAACCCTAATACACTACTTTTCGACATAGTTCCAATCTCCATCGTTTTGTTTTTTCAATCCATCCTAATATACATTCATCATATCTGCAAGCGCATAAAGTTTATAAAAAAAAAAACTTTTTTTTCTCTCAATATTTCTATTTTGTCAGCGTTTCTATACTTATTACCGTCAAGCGGGATAATTTCGGACATGTGAGGTAAATTCGGACATTACTAAATATTTTAAGTTACTTAAGTGTTTTTTTTAACCAGAATCTAAAACCAGTTGAAGCCTCAAATGTTCTAGATTCTATTTAAAACCCATGAGTAATTTAAACTGTCAATTTAGGAATGTCCGAATTTAGTTCACATGTCCGAAATTACCCCGTTTGACGGTGCATCAGAAATATACTTTTTTGATACTTTTTTTAGCTCCATAGAGCACTTTGAAGCCTGTATATTTAAAAATTTTAATTCCTGAACTTAACTGGGAGGAACCCTAATTTTCATTCGTCCTTATTTTTTCAACAGATACCGAGGGTCTCACTGCGAGATAAACATCGACGAATGCGAGAACAATCCTTGCTTGAACAACGGAAAGTGCTTCGACTTTTATGGGGGTTACACCTGCCAGTGTCCCATGGGATTCGACGGTCAAAACTGCGAGCAAAATTTAAACGAATGTCTGTCACATCCTTGCCTAAACGGAGGTTCCTGTGTCGACGATGTTGGAAGTTATCATTGCAATTGTCTCAACGGATTTTCCGGTCGACATTGTGAACATCCCTTGTCTGCCCAAGCCCGTTCCGGTTGCGAAAGTATAGAATGTTCACAGGACAGTATTTGCGTGAAGGATGATCACGGATCGCAGTGCGTTTGTAAGCCCGGATTTGTGGGAAATCCTCCGAACTGCACGCTCAATTACTGCACCAGCAACCCTTGCGAGAACGGAGGTACCTGCAACAACGGCAAAGATGGATTCAATTGTTCCTGCCCTCCAGGATATAAAGGTAAGAAAAAGTTCCACTTTCCAGGATTTTCAGGAGCTGCAGCTTTCTTTGCTTGCTTCTTTACATTTTTCCCTTATTCATGTGAGAATCTTTTCCTACGGGAGATTTTGTATTGTGTATTAGTGTGTTTAGTAATATTGGAAGTCCAGCTATTTTGGGAAATATTATTTTTTCGAAATTTAGCGATATTTTAAAAGAAATTCTTTTTCTCGAGAACATTAATGTGGTGGTCGTAGGTCAGAAAAAAACCTGGAAATCATGGAAAAGTCGGGGAATTTTTGTTGGTCGGGGAAAGTCAGGGATTTGACAAACAATGTACAAAATTTAGGGAATTTCCGTAATAAGTACTATTGCTACTTTTTTAAATGAAAATATCACTTTCGTCACTTTTTTTCAATAAATTAAAACAGAGAACCCAAGCGTTAACATTTTAAGGGATTCCAAATGATTAAAAACATTGTAGGGTATTTTTGAAATTCCAAGGAATTTTCAAAAGTTTTAAAAAAGTTTCAAAATATTTCAAAGGATTTAAAATATTTTAGGGTATTTTAAAATATGCCAAGAAATTTGTAATAGATTTCAATCATTTAAAGGTATCCTATAAGATGCTTAGGATATTTAAAAAGATTCCAGGGGATTTTATAAGATTTATGGGGATTTCAATGATTTCAAGGGATTTTAAAATCTCTCAAGATATTCTAATAAATTTTCCAGGATTTCAGGAAATATCATCAGATTTCATGTAATTTCACGTGATTTTATAATATTTCAATGGATTTTAAAGAATTTTTTCACAAGAATTAAAGGATTTTGTGGGATTAACATTTTTTTTTAAACTCCAAGTAATTTTCAATTTATTTCAATAATTTGAAGGGATTTTCAAGAATTTGACAGATTTTAGGGTATTTAAAAAAATTCCAAAGAATTTTCAAAAGCTTTACAAAATGTCAAGGGATTTCAAATGATTTTACAGAATTTAACCCATCCTCACCGAGTGAGTCACGCTGACCCCGAAAGGGAAATAGCCTAATGGTATAATAATAATAAAATATCTTAGGGACTTAGGGTATCTTTAAAAGATTTAAGCAATTTTCAAGAGCTTTACAATATTTTAAGGGCTTTAAAAAGTTTCTAGAAATTTCAAAAGATTTAAAAGGATTTGAAATATTTTAGGGAATTTTAGAAGATTTCATGGAATTTTTAAATGATTTCAATAATTTGAAGGGGTTTCTCCGGGTTTTACATATTTTAGGGTATTATAAAAGATTCCAACACATTTTCAGGAGATTAAAAAGATGTCAAGAGATTTGAGATATTTTGATATTTCAACCCTTAAAAACTAAAAAACTAAGTATTTGAAATATTATAGGGTATTTAAAAAGATTCCAAGGCATTTTCAAACGTATAACAATTTTTCAAGGAATTTCCAAGGATTTAAGTAATTTTAAGGGATTGAAAAACATTTTCATGGAGTCTTGAAGAATTTACTAGATGTATATTCTATAAGGTTTTTTGGATATTTCAAAATATTCCAAGGGATTTTAAAAGCTCTCATGGTATTTTAATAAATTGTCCGAGATTTCAGGAAATATCATCAAATTTCATGTAATTTTACGGGGGTTTATAATATTCTAATGGATGTCAAAGGTTTTCTAAGGTTTCAACGATTTGAAGAGATTTTCAAATATTTTTTTGAAATTCATCTGAATTCCTTTGTAATTCAACCTGAATTCTTATTAATTTATCCTGAATTCTTTGAAATTCTCTTGTATTTTTTGTAATGCACTTCAATTCTTTTAAATTCATTCAGTTCTACTAAATTCAATTGATTAAACTTTTTTTTTTAAGATTTTGTTTAATTAATTCTGAAGTCTTTTAAGCTCACATTGAATTTTAAGGCGTTTCATCAAATTCCTTTGAATTCCCTTAAACTTTTCTAAACTCATTTGAAACTTACTGATTTCAATACATTTTTTCATATTTTTGAATTGTTTTCAATTAACTTGATTTTTTGTCACTATGAATTTTCATGAGTCATCGAATTTTTCTCATTTGTCCGTATTTCATCCATACATTCACTCCAATTTTACTGATATCAATGGAATGTTTTTTTTGTTTCCAATTCATTTGAAATCTTTTAAAAACTGGAATTGTTTTGAACTCTTATGAACTTATCTTGAATTCGTCAAAATTCACCTGGAATCTTGATAAATTTCATCGAATTCTATTGATTTCTTTTTAATTCAAAAGAACATTAGTCACATTATTAATGCACATTAGTCACTTTGTCATTTTTTGGGTTAGAAATTAGTCACTTTGGTTACTTTTTGGATTTGAATTAAATGAGTAAATAATTTATATTTATTTTATAATCATGTTATTAATTTATTTTAAAATTTATTAATTTAAATCTACAATTGTTTTATTCCATTTATCAAAGATTCTTCATTAAAAATGTTACAAGATTAGAATCTTAGTCTTTGAATGTTAATGGTCAGTGAAAATGAAAAATTAGCCTGGGAAAAGTTAGGGAATTTTGAAAATGAAGTTTTGCGGCCACCCTTGCCAAGTATCTATTGAAATCTTCTTGCACTTTTCTTTATTTAACCAGCAATTCTCCTCTACTATAATCACTTTTCTATGCCGTATTTGCTTCTTGTGAATCCTGTGAATGCCTGCTAATTGTAACGTGTTTTACATTTTGTGTTTGTCGCATTCTTCACGCGTTCCTAGGACCCACTTGTTTTACTCCTGCCTCGGAATGGTGTCCCTATTGCTTCAACGGAGGTACCTGTGTCGAAAGCGTTTACGGTATAAAATGTCAATGCACCAGATTTTGGACCGGACCCCAGTGCAAAGAACCAATCACTTGTCGTGATATGCCTTGCAAACAAGCGACAATGTGTCGTGATTATGTGAGTTTTGTTTTTGTGTGTCCCTATTTTGTCTACCTCTTTTGCTTTTTGTGTTTGTCTTGATGCCAAAAATCCTTTTTCCTCACCTCCTGCAGTCTGGTGGTTATTATTGCAACTGCGAACCTGGCTGGACCGGATCAGACTGTGGAATCGACATCGACGAGTGCGACAGTGATCCTTGCCGCAACGGAGGAATTTGCATCGACCAGTCCAATAATTTTTATTGTCAATGTCTCCCCGGCTACACTGGTAAAAATACGTTCATTGCCTGCACTGCTTTCTATGTTATTCTTTGTGTCATTGAGGGCTCGTTCAAAAACTACGTCAGGCTATTTTTTAAATGTTTTCGACCCCTCCTCTTCGTTACACATCATCACACAAACCTCGAACCCCCCACGGTGACGTCAAAAATGCGAACACCCCCCACCCCCCTACCCGCCCCCATCCCTTTAAGTCAATATTTTGTCTTCGATTTTATTTGATAAAAGCCTGAAGCAAAAGGCAAAACATAATATTTTAACAGACTTTGCAACCAAAAACGATCTAAAAACAGAGGAAATAAAGTGATTTTTTCACAAAAATATGTTCAATTTTCCACCAAAAAAGATTAATTTTCTGCCAAAAGACATGAATTTCCAACAAAAAGATGACTGTTCAATCAAATGGTTCACTTTGCAACAAGCAAATTAATTTCTAACGAAACTGTTGCCTTTACAACAAAATCGTTGAACTTTCAACTAAAAAAAACTAATTTCCAACAATATGGTTGAATTTTTAACCAAATAGTTGAATTTTCAATATACAAAGATGAATTTTCAACCAGATCATCGAATTTTCGAGTAAAAAAGATTAATTTTCACCCACGAACAGTTGCATTTTCAGGCAAATAGTTGAATCTGCAAGACAACAGTCGAATTTTTTAGAAGATAGTTGAATTTTTAACCAAGAAAGATGAATTTTCAACCAAGAACTTTTCTACCAAAAAAGATGAATTTTCAATCCAGAGGACTAATGAAAAAGTTGAATTTTCAACAAACTAATTAAACTAAAAAAAAAACAATTGAATTTTCAACTAAGAACGATCAGTTATCAATCAAAAGTGGAGCAGTTAGATTTTCAGTTTAAAAAATTAATTTCCAATAAAAGAAAAGAACTTTAACAAAACTGTTAAATTTTTAACCAATAAAATTAATTTTTAAAAGAATAGTTCAACATTCACCCCAAAAAGATGAATTCTCAATTAAAAGGCTAATAATTTAATTAAGAATTGAAAACTATCAATTTTCCGCCAGAAATGGATTATTTAAATTTTCATTCTAAAAAATTAGTTTTTAACAACAACAACAAAACAACAAATTTTCATCAAACTAGTGGGTCAATCTTAAAGCAATAAAATTAATGTTTATCAAAGTAGTTTAACTTTCAAACAGGTAGTTGAATTTTCAATAAAAAATATGCGTTCCCAGTAAAACATGTAATAGTTGCATTTCCAACTGAAAAAAGTATATTTTCACCCGAAAATGGATTAGTTACATTTTCAGTCTAGGGCATTAATTTCTAAGTAGCAAAAGAAACTAATGTTCAACCATCGAGTAGAATTTTTAACCAAACGAAATGAATTCCGAAACAAAAATATAATAGTGGACTTTTCGATTAAAAAGAATTAACTTTCAAACGAAAAATAGTTGGATTTTCTTACTGGGTTCTATTAATTCAGTTCCCATTTAAACGAAAAAACGAGAAAAAGCAGAAGTGTCTTGCAAACTAGGAAAAATAGGAATTCTTTAAGAAAGGGAAAGAGGGGCATAGAGGTATTCCCAAGTATTAAAAAAATGGTTATTTGCCTTTATATTTTCCATGTATCATGTTATTCTGCGTTAACCCCTCCTTCCCTTACATCACAAATCGTCACAAACTCTGTTACCCCCCCCCCCCTTCTGATAGTGCGACGTATTTTTTGAACGGCCCCAGAATTGTCTGAAAGTATTTATTTAGTTCTCTCCAGATTGAAGTCTAGTATTCAAATAAAAAATAATTTCCTTTTAAGGTAAAACTTGTCAAATCAACATTGATGATTGTCATTCTCAACCTTGTCTGAATGGAGGAACCTGCACCGACAAGGTTCACGGCTACTCTTGTAATTGTACTCGAGATTTTATGGGAGACAATTGCGAGGAGGAATTCGACGCCTGTGCAATAAATCCTTGCACAAATAATGGAACTTGTATTTTAATGCCAAGATCGAGGCGCGATTTTGTGTGCAAGTGTCCTAAAGGATTTGAAGGAAAGACTTGTGAGATCAATACTGATGACTGTGTCGATGCTGATTGTCCAGATGAGAGAATCTGCTTTGACATTGTAGCTGGCTACGAGTGCAGATGTAGGGAAGGGTATACTGGACCCAATTGTACCGAGTTGATTGATCCCTGTTTCATGAAACCTTGCAACAATGGTACCTGCATTGATAAGAGAGATAAAACCTTCAAATGCGACTGCAACCAGGGATATACAGGTATTTGCCTAAAAAGTATATCAGGAATATGAGGATTATGCTAATTAACCAGGGTGTATGTTCACCTAGGAAACCTGGAATTGTCAGGGAATTTTTATATTCCTAGAAAAACCTGGAAATGTCAGGGATTTTTTTTTAAAGTCGGAATTTTTTAGAGACCGTGCTTAAATTTTTTGACATTGCATTATAAAATTAAATAGCAATGTTTGTTCATTTGTAAAAGTAGCTTTGTATTACTAGATTTAACTATTTTGTTGAAAATTCGTTTCCTGTTGGTTGAAAATTAATTTTTTTATCTGAAAATTTATCTCTTATAGTTGAAAAATCTTCTATTTCACTTGAATTCAACTCTTTTCGATTTAAAATTACAATCTTTTTTGATTGAAATATCTACTATTATATTTTTTGTTGAGAATCCCTCTTTTTTGGCTGAGAATTTAACTACTTTGTTGAAAGTTAAACTCTTGGTTAAACATTTATTTGTTTGTTTAAAGATTCATCATTTTAATTGAAAATAAATGGAGTTGATTGAAAATTTAACTATTTTGTTGAAATTTTTTTTTTTATAATTAATCTTTTCAACTGAAAATTTCACTGATAAAGTTGAATATTCCATTATTTAAGTTCAAAATTTATTTTCTTGATTGAAAATTGATTTTTTTTAGTTGAAATTTCAACTATTTAATTGGAAATTCATGTATTTTGTTGAAAATTCATTTTTTTTAAAGAATTAACAGTCTAATTGAACATTAATCTCTTTGGTTAAAATTATTTTTTTAGTTGTAAATTAATTTTTTAACTACAAATTTATCTATTCAATTTCTCGTTCATATATTTTTTTTAGTTCAAAATTCGTCTTTTTTTGGTAGGAAGTTAATATTTTTGGTAGAAAACTAATCTTCTTGGTTGTAAATTCAATTATCTGATTAAAAATTCACCTATTTTTTTGAAAGTACAATTTTGTTTACTTGAAATGCTAGAAAATTAAAGCGTTTTAAATTGAATTTAATATATTATTCAAAATTAATTTAACTTAAAAAAAAATATTTCACTATTTTCGTGAAAAATCTCCTTATTTCCCATGTTGTTACAGGGTTTCCAAACACCTGGAAAATATCCTTTATTCAAAATATTAATAATTTCAAGTAGATATATGATGATAAAATAAAAATTTATTTGAATTATTATTCAAATTCATGTACTTCAGGTACAAATTCAAGAAAAGGTTAACTATGTTTTTAGTATTATTTATTTATTTACTTTTTTGATGGAGATAATATATTCAAGTGTACCTTGTAATATCATTTGTCAAAGCTTTATAAATTAAACATATTAATTAAATCCCTACAAACTTATTGTTTAATAAAGTTACTGTGACAAATGAAAAGACAATAAATAAATACTTGAATGGCTCCGTACTGTGAAAAGGGTATAACTGTAAAAATCTTGAGATACTTGGAAAAAATCTGGAATTGTCAGTGAATTTTCTTCAGGATTTGAGTAGACATCCTATTAACTCACTTAAATTATAAGCTTAATGAGTTAATTTTGCCTTTTTACTTTCTACAGGTCAATATTGTGACCAAGACATAGATGAATGCGCCATGAAGGGTAACGCTCTCTGCAATAGTGGAATTTGCGTCAACAAAGTAGGCAGTTACGATTGTTACTGCAAACCAGGATTCTCCGGTGACCATTGTGATATCGACATCGACGAATGTTTATGCGGACCTTGCAAAAACAATGCAACCTGCATCGACAAGATCAATACCTTCGAATGCAATTGCCCCCCAGGCTATGCAGGGAAGACCTGTGAAATTGACATTGATGAATGCGAAAGCAACCCCTGTTTAAATGGCGCCTCCTGTATGGACGGAATCGCCACTTACAGCTGTGCTTGTTCCCTCGGATTTACTGGTTATAATTGCGAAACCAACATCGATGACTGCAAACCTCAGCCTTGTTTGAATCACGGAAAATGCATCGATGGTCTCAACGACTACGTTTGTGATTGTTCCGACACTGGCTTCGATGGTGAACATTGTGAGAATAATATCGACGATTGTGTTTCAAATCCTTGCGAACATGGCGCCTCTTGTATTGACGATATTAAGACTTACAAATGTCAGTGCTACCAAGGATATGCAGGAAACCACTGCGAGATTGATATTAATGAATGCGAAAGCTCACCTTGTCAATTCAATGGAACTTGCTTGGAAAGATCGAATGAGACGCTCTACAAGAGTGATGCGGTTAATAAACCGGCGATATTCACCCAGGAGTTTAGTTACGCTAATGCTAGTGGGTAAGTCTTGAATTTTTTTTAAAAGAACCTAGAAACAAAGAAAAGTTGCTCACAAGCAAATCATTATCATGCTTTTTTTGTTTACAGATATGAGTGTCTTTGCGTGCAAGGTGTAACGGGAAAGAACTGCGAAGTTAATATAAACGAGTGCGAGAGTAGTCCCTGTCAGGAGGGAACCTGTATGGATCGAATTGGCGGATACACCTGCGAATGTAACGAGGGTTTCGAGGGAGATCATTGCCAACACGATATTGATGAATGCAAACGTTACACCCCCTGTGAACATGGAACTTGTAGGGATGGCCGAGCTGATTACTTCTGCAGCTGTGAAATTGAATACGGCGGTAAAAACTGTTCGGTGGCTCTTACTGGCTGCCAGGGTAACGCTTGTCAAAATGGAGGAACCTGCTGGCCCTACCTTGTGGACGAAACCGAACACAGATTCAACTGCACTTGTCCGAATGGATACCATGGAGAAATTTGCGATAAGGTGAGACCTCGTAATATTTGTTTCTCTATATTGTGAAAAGATCTCGCCGCCGCCACAGCCACTGTTTCAGGAATCGAGACCCTCTCAAAATGCCCGCCCAACCTCCCTGAATGCCCGCTGCCTCGCTAACAGCTCGCCTGACTTCTCTATGAATTCCCGCTAAATCCGTCACTGCCCACCCGACCTCCCTAACTGCCCGCTACCTCTCTAAATGCCCGCTAAACTTTCTCAAATACCCGATTAATCTCCATAAATGCCTACTACCTCTTTAACTGTCCAACTACCTCCCTTAATGCCCACTACCTCCGTAACAGTCCGCGCAACCTCGCCACCCACTAGCCATGCCAAAATATAACAAAATATTCAAATTTAAAGGTATACATTTTTTTAAATACATATAAGATTGATTTTTAGCCACATTTATAGAATTTGAATATAACTATATTCTACGATGTGTCTAGGTTCACCGAAAATATTGGTGCTACTCTCACCGAATGTCGGTGAACGTAGCCGCCTTTTTCCAGTTTCCCTGGGCTTACCGAAAATATTTGTTTCACGTGCACCAAATTTCAGTGAACGCAGACGCGGTCATTATTCAATGAATCTGTTTCCAAGGTGCACCACAGGTGCATTTACCCTTTGTTAAACATTTCGACGATTTAACAAATTTTTAATTTTAATTTGTTATCTTGAAATTTTAAGTAATATTAAGTAAGAAAGTTCATTATAAATAAATCAAGCACCTCACCTATATCCAATGGCATCGACGGTTCATCAATAAGAGTTGTGTGTTCTAAATTTTGTATATGAATTGCAATACAGTGGAGTCTCAGCTATTTTCCAACTCCCTTATTCCCTATCGCCTTTATTCCCCGTCGGCTGTAAATGGTTATTTCCATTTGCGCAGTTCCAGCAACTCCCACTACGGTCCTGGTATATTCTCCTCCGCATAGTGGCTGACCAAGTAAAAAGAGGCCCGAAGAACGGGAAGCCTTGAATTGAGTATTTTAGTATGACGTCATATGAATACGTCATACGACTTTTGCGACATAATATTATAAACGTAAGTCACAAATGTACAAATAGTAATATTTCTCAAGTGTAGAATCTATTTTCTCAGTCATGTTCCATTCTTTTGTCGATTCACGA
>JAABKJ010001568.1:0-30288 GCA_011634705.1 Andricus grossulariae
TTTAACTCGAATGATGAATCTTCAACTGAAATTATTGAATTTTAAAACAAAAAGATGAATTTTTAACTAAAATAATTAAATTTGAACTGGAATAGTGAAATTTTTAACCAAAAAGGTCAAATTTCTACCAAAAAAGACGAACTTTCAACCAAAGGAAGGAAGTTTTAACTAAAATGATGAAATATTCAACTAGATTAGTTAAATTATTATTAAATAAATTAATCTTAAACCAAAAAAAGAAAAACGAATTCCCAACAAAAGATTTCAATTTTCAAACAAAGTGATGAATTTTCACATAAAATTATGAATCATCACCTGAAATAGCTGAATTTTCTACCAACAAAGATGAATTTTTAACAGAATAATACATGCATTTCGAACTAAAAAGGGTAAATTTTCAACCAAAAATTGTATAATTAAATTTTCAGAGAAAAAAATTAATCTTCAACCAAAGAGATGAATATCCAGTTAAAATGCTGTATCTTCAAAAAACAAAAAAGTATTTTTAACAAAAGAATTTAATATAATTTGAGCTGAAAAAAGTTGATTTTCAACTAAAAGAGATACATTTTCAACCAAAAATAGAATAGTTAAATTTTCAGTTAATAAAATTAATTTCTAACCAACAAAAAATAATTTTAAACAAAATAGTTAAATCCAGTATTATAAAGCTACTTTTCCAAATGAAAAAGTATTCATATTTAATTTCATATTACAATAAACGGAAACAACAAATTAAGCTCGCCCTCAGAAAAAATTCCCTGACGTAAAAAACAATCCCTGAAATTTTCAGGTTTTTCCAGATGTATAAAAATTTCCAGACAATTCCAGGCTTTCCAGGTTTTCCAGATGAGTAGACACCATGTCATTGCATTAAAGCAAAAGGGCTCATGAAAATAATTTAAAATCATTTTTAAAATATTTAACGAGAGAGAAGGGACGTTTTGAAACACAAAGCCTCGGTCCATTCTGGATTTAGCGAGCAAGGTGAGCAAAATCGCAAGTGCTTCCAGTATATAAAGCTACTTTTAGAAGTGAAAAAGTATTTTTATTTAATTTTATATTACAATTTTAAAAATCAGTGTGTGGCAGTGGGGCCACACAGCAGAAGTGAAACTTTGATGGATTAACTTTGAAATTTTTCGTGAGGAATCATCATGAGTTTTGAGGATATCGCATAGTAAGAGAGTGCAGGGAGACAGACCATATACAGGCTTTGGTTAGCGTGGCAGTAGTGGGGATATCGAAGAGGAGTCTTTGGAGCAATTGCCAATCACCGCACAAAAGGGAGACGCGAATAGAGAGAGACTTCCGTTCGTTCGGACGGTCGTTTTTTTCAATTCACTCCCGTTCCAAAAAAAGTTTCACTTCAAAAAAGGTAAGCTCCCTCTCGAAAAAAATTCCCGGACTTTAAAAAAAACCTGAAATTTCCAGGGTTTTCAGGTATATAAAAATTCCATGACAACTCCAAGCTTTCCAGGTTTTCCAGGCGAGTAGACACCCTGGCCTTGCATTTAACTATTAAATTAAAAGTGCTCATAAAAGTAATTTAAAATAAATTTTTTAATATTTAACGAGGGAGAAGGGAAGTTTTGAAACACAAAGCCTCGGTCAATCCTGGATTTAGCGAGCAAGGTGAGCGTAATCGCAGGTGCTACAAACCGAGCCGCGCAGTCTGCCGTTCTCTCATTGCGTGTGTGCTCGCAACCAGTTTCCATCCTCGTTTAAAGATCCAGGGACGCGTCCACGGAAGCGAGGATAATTACGTGTGTCGCTATGAAAAACGCCTCAGATCCACCAGAGCATCGAGATCATTCTCATCTGCTACAAAATTCAGATTCTACAAAATCCCAGTTAAGAAAATTTTCTGACTTTCCCTGACTTTTCCCTGGCCAATTTTTAATTTTTCCTGATCCTTTTTAAATTTTTCTTTCGGTATAAAAAAAAACTTACATCTATGTCCTAAGAGATCGATTAATAATGTTGATGCTACTAAAAAAATTTATTTCTAAATTTATTTCTAAGACTTTTAGTGACGAAAGTCCTACAACATTTTATACGGGCTAATCCACAAATTACTTAAACACATGTACGTAAAATACGTGAATTTTCGACCGAATAATTAAGTTTTTCACTCAAAAAGATAAATTTTAAACCGTAAATGGTAGAATTAAATCTTCACTTAAAACCATTAACTTTCAGCCAAGGAAAAATAAATTTTCAACAAAATTGTTAAATTTTCAACCAAAGTGATGCATAGTTGATCAAAAAATAAATTCACAACAAAAAGTGTAATAATTGGCATTTCCACTAGAAAGTATTTTTTTATTTAATTAGAAACAGTGGAATTTAACCAAAAAATAAGAATTTTTACCAAAATTAGTTGTATCCTCAACCAAAACATACTAATTTTCAAACACAAAAAGAGGAATTTTCAACAAAAGAGTTCAATTTTTAACTAAGAAAGATTTTTCAGTTAATAAAGAAACAAAATTTTATCCAAGTTGTTGAATTATCAATGCAAAAAGAAGAATTTCCTACAAAACCGTTAAGTTTTCAATCCGGAAATATGCATTTTTGACAAAAAAGTTGAATTTCCAACTGAAAATTATTAAAATTATCAAGAAAATAAATGATTTTTCAACTAAAAAAGAGAAATTTGCAAACGATTATAGAATAGTTACATTTGTAGTTTAAAAAAAATTTCATCTAAAAAAACGAATATTCAACAAAATGGTTAAATTTTCAACCAACGAAATGAATTTATAACTAAAATTATGAATCTTTAACAAACAAAAAAAAAGAATTTCTATCCAAACAGTTGAATTTTCAAACCAAAAGATTAATTTTTTACCAAAAAAGACAAATTTTCAATAAAATACATAAATTTCCAACTAAAAAATAAAAATTTTCATTCAGAAATAGAACATTTAAATTTTCAGTTAGAAAAATTAATTTTCAACATTTTTTTAAACAAAATAGTTACAGTTTCAACCAAAGAAATGTATTTTTATCCAAAAATATTAATATAAATAATTTTATTTTTATCTAAATCAGATAAATTATTAACTTAAAATAGAATATTTAAATTTTTAGTACAAAAATTAACTTTCAACTTTTAACCAAATAGTTGATTTTTCAACTGGGGAAGATAAATTTTCAACGAAACATGGAATAGTTCAATTTTCAGATAAAGCAATTAATTTTCAATCAAAACAATTTCTTTCAACATAATAGTTAAATTTTAACAAAAAGAAGATTTTTAACTGAAATGATGAATCATCCGGAAAGAAAAATGGATTCTTAACTAAGTAGTTCCCTTTTCAACTAAGTAGTTGAATTTTTAACCAAAACAGTTGAATTCCCAGTGACAAATGTAGTAGATTTTCAACAAAATAGCTAACTTTTCAACCAAAGAAATGAATTTTTAACCAAAAACATGAAGTTTCAAATCATAAGATTAGTTTTCTATCAAAAAAGACGAACTTTCAACCGAAAAAGATGAATTCCCAACGAAAAACATAATAGTTGAATTCTCAACCAAAAAAAAATTTCATTTAGCTCCCCATTTTCCAGGGAAGCACTAATTATGCCTCGTTGCTCGTTTGTCATTGTCGTCAGAGACGGTCTTTGTCGAGTAAAGCAACCTTCATTTTGGTACTGCATGTGAGTATGTCCTTCCACCCAACAAATTATTATATGCGGGAGAATTATAATTACAACAGAGGACCGTGCGAAATAATATTTTAAACATTTAGCAAATGGGTGAGAATATTTTCCATGTATGCTTTTAGTGCAAGTTTATGTTGTATGGAAAATAGAAAAAAAAGTTGGATACATCCCACCGCTGCCACCCTAGTGTTACGTCGCAGCAAGTGACGCTTTCTTGTTACGAAATATTGCAGATTTAAAAAATCTGATACACACGAACCAATTCCAAAGGAAAAGTGAAGACATTCACCTCAAAGAGAAGTCTTAATTGTAAATAAACAAGTAGAGTGGTTGGCTGCGCCAAACCACAACATCGGATAACAAACGCAGCGGAGAAACCGAATTAATCGAGCAATGACCGGGAATCAAGATTCGAGTTGAAAGTCAGTAATGAGTTCTGTGAAGAGTCGTCGATCATATTTTTTAAGAGTTAACGAGCTTGGTCGTATGCTGAACCGAAAATTGAAAGTTTTTCATAAGGAAGAAGAAAAAAGGAATGAAGCATTTTTATGAAAGACGATCGAAGTAGCCAAATATCTCTAGAATAAACTAAACTGACCGGAAATGAAGCTCCTGTTATTTCATTTAAATATATAATTTCAAGCTTCCTACCTTCTATACGCGTAAAGGTCCGTTTTGTCCATTCGAAATCACAAAATGGATAATTAGATGCGGCAGAATAAAACCAGGAATAAGATAATTACCATTCCCCGGGGGACCGGCTGTAAACTATTTCTCATTCGCCTCTCGCCATTTATATGTATATGTAATATGTATGTAAACTTAACTTCCGGTAAGAGTAGAAACAGCTGCTCTGGTATCACTTTTGCACTTTTGCAGGGTACACGTGTACCACAACCGAGAAAAGGTGGAAGTCAAAACCATTTACGGGAATGAAAGTCACAGAACCGGTGATGATCTATCAATTACAAAATCATCGAGATCTATTCCTTCCGGCTTAAGAAAGTGCATGTCATCATAATTTGCAAGTTCATTAAATCAGGATGGCCAAAAAACTTCATTTTCAAAATTCCCTGATTTTCCCCATTTTTGTAACATTTTGAAGTGAGAATATTGCATAAACGGAGTATAACAATTTTATGTTAAAATTTATTTATTTCAACCAAAAATGTTGACTTTTCTACCATAAAACATGAGTGTTTAATCCAAAAAGACAAATTTTCAAGAAAATCGTTGAATTCTTAACCAAACTGTTGAGTTCTCAACCTAAAAAGATTAATGTTTAAAAAAATGGCCCAATTTTCAAAAAAGAAAGATTAAATTGAGTTTTGATGATTAGAAAAATTGAACTTCAACCAAAAATAGTTGGATTTACAACGAAGTAATTGAATTTTGTGGAAGACAGTTTAATTATCAACAAAAAACTATGAATTTTTAATCCAAAGGAACGAACGTTCTGCCAACATTTTTCAACAAAATAATTAATTTTTTCAAAAATAGTTGAATTTTTAACCAAATACATGAATTTTCTATCTAAAAAAATGAATTTTCAATCAAATAGTCGAATATAATTTGCCATAATAATTTGCCAAATCCATTAAATCAGGTTCTCATAAACCATCATTTTCGAAATTCCTGATTTTTCCCTGACCAATTTTTTATTTTTCCTGACCAATAATATTCAAAGACCAGCATTTTCATCTTGTAACATTTTAAAGTTAGAATATTTCCTAAAAGGAATATAGCAATGTCAGGTTCAAATTTCAAATTTATTTATTTCAAACAAAAACGTTAACTTTTGTACAACAAATGATAAATTTTCAATCCGACAGTTCAAATTTTCAACATAATAGTTGATTTCTTGACCAAATTCTTGAATTTTCAACCTACAAAAATGAATATTCAAACAAATAGTCCAATTTTCAAAAAAGAAAGATTAAATTGAGTTTTGATGATTAAAAAATTGAACTTCAGCCAAAAATAGTTGGATTTACAACGACATAATTCAATGTTGTGGAAGACAGTTTAATTTTCAACAAAAAAGGATGATTTTTCAATCCAAGGGAACGAATTTTCTTTCCAAATTTTTCAATAACATAATTAATTTTTCAATATAATATTCGAATTTTTAACCAAATACATGAATTTTCTACCTACAAAATTGAATTTTTAAGCAAATAGTCGAATTTCAAAACAAAAAAAGATTAAACTTTGACCAAAAACTGTTGCATTTTCAACTAAAAAGTAGAATTTTTAACCTAGAAAGATGAATTCCCAATAAAGAACGTAATACTTGCATTTTTAACCAACAAAAAATAAAATAAAATAAACTTCTAACAAAAAGACAAATTTTCAACAAATGACGATTTTTATTTCAAGAAAGAAAAAAAAGTTCATCCGAATTATTGTTGAACTTTCAAGCCAAAAGACGAATTTTTCTATGAAACAGTTGTATTTTCAACGAGAAAATGAGAATTTTCAACATAAAAGGTAATTTTTAACCATACTGCATTTTTAACCAATAAAAAGGAAATTTCCAACCCAAAGATTAGTTTTTCACAAAAGGAGATACATTTTCAACCGAAAACAGAATAATTAAATTTTCAGTTGAAAAATCATTTACGAATCCGCAAAAAAATAGTTCAATTTTCAACCAAAGAGATGAACCTTCAACTAAAAACATTATTTTTAACGAAGTAGTTCAACTTTCACATACATAGTTGAATTTCTAATTTCAAAAAATCCATTTTTTTTAAATAGTTCCAACTTTCAACCAAACAGATGAATTGTCAACTAACATAAAATTATGAATCTTCAACTGGAATAGTTCAATTTTCAGTTTAAAACATTAATTTTCAATACCAACAAAAAACAAATTTTAATTCAGAGATAATTTGTTAACTAAAATCGATGAATATTCAATAACAGAAAAAGATTTTTTTATAAAAGTGGTTCAACTTTCAACCAAGTAGTTCCATTTTTAACCAAAAAAGTTGCATTTTTATCCAAAAATAGGTCAATTTTTAAACCAAAAATATGAATTTTCAACAAAAAAAATTGTTGAACTTTCGACCCAAAAAACGAATTTTCGAGGGAAAAGATTACTTTTTAACAAAATTGTTACATTGTCAACCAAATAATTAAATTTTTAACTAAAAATATAATCTCCAATACGAAGAAATTGCTAAAAAAAAAATAAAAATACAAGTCAAATAAATTACTGACCAGGATATTATATCAGGCTGGCCGCAAAACTTCATTTTCAAAATACCTGATTTATGCATGACCAATTTTTCATTTACCCTAACCATTACTACTCAAAGACTAGATTTTTAATCTTGTAACATTTTTAACATAAAATCTTTTACAATCGGAATAAAATATTTCAAATTAAAAATGGAAAATTTCAAATCCTTGAACAAGGCGGAAGGAAATAGAATTAGAAAGATCCTGTAAATCGAAGACTCGAGCTTTTTTTTAATTTTAGCGTAAATTAGTTAAATTCTTTGAAAATTTCTTTCTATCATCAGAAAATATTCGTGATTCTATATCCAAAGAAAAAAATCTACGATTGGTTTAATGCTACTTGCAATCTAAATTATTCAAAAATGGTAAACATCTTTTTCAGTTTAAAAAATTACTTTAAAATGTAGCATCTTCAATGGTTCATTCCCCATAATAAAAAGTCCCTTCGGGCCAAATGTGAAAGAATTTGTATGAACAAAAAATGTTTATAAATGTAGCAGAGTGGACCAGCCGAACCGGTTTATGGAAAGTAACTTTTTATTCTTAATTTTTTGTAATTCGTAATTCAGTTTTTCTTTGTGGACAAATAATTTAATCCAAAGATTTAGGGGGCTTAAGAGCTGACATGAATGATTAAGAGGACTCAAGATTCCACGTTCATCATTTTAATGTGTGTATAAGACAAAACAGGCGTGGGACTGATATTACAGTGTATGGAATGATTCATGGGATCTACGTCGTATTATTCTAATGCGAACTTAATGGGGCCTTATTTTTTCAGAGATAAAAAATTGAAGAAAAAAGGTCAACAGAATTAGAACAAAAAAACACTTCAAAACAAAAAATTAGCATTCAAACAAGGATTGATGCTCTTCATAACTTCAATCATCTGAATTGACGATAGGGTTGCCCATCAAAAGAGATCAAAAGTACACTAAGAAAAAAATGTTATTAAATCAAAAGTGCCTACTTTCGCGTTCGCTAGAAAGCCGATTTTATTGACACAAATGAATATAGTATCGAATTCACAGAATCATTGTTGAGCCGAAATAAATCATGATTGTTTCATTGAGTATTCATTTATATCAACAGAATCTGCTCTTGAACAAGCACGAAAGTGTCTACTTTTGATTGAATAGAATTTTTTTTTAATGTAAGCATTTTTTTAATGGACTATACATGATCAAGCAAAATAAAAAATAGGATCAGGACCAAATCCTTTATTTAGGTTGGTGGTTTGCTGTAAGAAAAGGATCGGTATAGAAGTTTTCACGATATGCATAACAATGACCATAAATGCAAACATATCATGGAGAAGACACTTCACAAGGCGTACGATTTATGTTCCTTCAAGAACGTCAAGAGGGAAGTTATGATTCATCCAGAGAAATAATCTACGATTCTAGAAGATCACTGTTTTTGCAAGATATCATATTATACAAAGATTAATTCAGTTCAAGATTTATTCGATGTAGCAGATTAGTAGTCAGTTGGCATTTTAAAATCTGTGCATAATGAATTTAAAGTTGATAGCAAACTTCCTCATTTTAGATGTTTTTAAAGATTTATTCTTTTAAATATTGAAAATTTATTATCAGTGGTATAAGAGGATTAGTATATTTTATATAATTTTTGGCCAAATGTGTGGAATTACTCAGTGATTCCACTTACGTCTCGTATGATACTTTCGATTAGAAAACTATCACAGGAATAAGAAATGTTAGTACCTAAAATTTGCTTCAAAATATAATAGTACTTTTTTTGTAAAATATTTTATTATTAACTGGGAGCAATTACTATCCATGCTTTTCATGGATACTACTTCTGAAACCGAATTTTCAATACTTTTAAAGATATGATTCAGAACATGAACAATTCTGTTTTATCTTCTCCCATCTTAGGGAAAATTTCTTTAAAAAATTAATTTATGAAATAAAATACAGCTTTAGCACATTAATATTTACGTGAGGTATAATAAAATAGGAGAATATAATTGAAAAATTACTAAGAAATCATTTCAGGATTTTATTTATGAGCCCAAATGATCAGTATAAGAAAATTCATATTGAAAGTTAAAAAAAAATCTAGACGTAATTGACCTATAAGTCATAATGAATACTATAAATTTAAGAATTGAATTTGCTAATGAGCACCATTTGAAATCAAGTAAAGTCGGAAAAGTCGCGAAACCTCATTACAGCTTCATTTTTACTTCATCGATTGATCAACTAAACAATTATCTTTTGAAGTTAGAATGTTTAAATTTTGTCATATTATATAAGATGCCTATTTTACTTCATGAGAAAAATTCTTTCTTTATGAGAAAAAAATAGATTCTTTCATAAAAATGCTCGTAAAAATGGACATATACTGCTTGTGTTTTCGTCATTTTCGTATCTATATTTATCAAATAAAAGTTATTTAAAAATATAATTGGGTTAAGTATTAGAGAATTGGGAAAAGCTCCTAAAAGCTTTGACCTACTGTCCTACTATAAGCGGCATTAGACAAACAATATTATATGCTTTTAATTTTCTTTCTGCTAAAATAAACATTTTTCTCCCAAAATATATATTGAGCAATAGCATTTTGACTCTATAAAATTCAAATGCTTCTAAATTGGCATCTTTCCAAGTTTGGTCGTTTTAAAGTTTCGATAAACGGAACTAATTTTTAAGTTTGAAACAAGGTGAACCTTCATTATTTTCAAGCTGAAAGTTTTCGCACTCGAGTTTTCATTGCAGAAAACTTTTTTCGGATTATTTTGAAGTATTTTATACTCAGGTTTTCTGTTTTCATTGGGGTCATTTAAGCGTTTTTTTACTAGACTTTTCATTACTGATATTTTTAATTATTATTTAGAAAGTTTTATTTTACATTAAAAACTGAGTAAAATAGAATGATGAAAAATTGGTTGAATTGAAAACCGTGTGTTTTATGACGGTTTTTGAGCAGCAGGAAATGGTCTTTGGTCATTAAGGTTTTTGAAGCATTTTTGCACTCGACTTTTCTCTATTGTTTATTACTTCTGAATAGTTTTTAAACCGTTCAAATATAAAAAAGTGTCGAATCTATTTTGAAATAAATAAAATTCAATTATGTTTTTACAAAAAACATATATTTATTTAACAAAAAACCCCTGTAGTGTGGAATACTTTATAAATCATCAGAAAGATACTTTCTGTAAAGAAACATTGAGTTCAACAACTTTTAGTTTGAAGCCGGTTGAGGCTCAATGTGTAAAGTTTCTAAGATGGAATTACAATTAATTTAAATTATTGAAATTAAATAAAAATTCTCAACTATTAACTTTAAATATCTAAAAAAATAATTACAATTATTGTCATTTTTATTTGAAAAAAAGATCATGGTAAACAAACTACAGCACCTCTTCAATAGTATTGACTTTTACAGGTGTTTCAGATGATGGATATCAGGGTCATGTCTATCTAAATTGCTTTCAAGGTTAGACGGGTTTATGTGCCTTTAAAGATTACATTAATTTTAGCAGAATGTATAATTTTTATAGAAATTAATGTATTGAAAGACTTCGCTGAAATAATTAGTTTCATAAAGGAAGTTCTGAAAAGAAAAGGATTTTAGCATCTCTTATTCTGTATCTATTCTGATGTATAGAATCAGAAAACTTGGAGGTGTCCTTCAGGAAAAAAGACCTCGTGGGAGAATAGTTTGTCATCGAACGCCTACGAGAATTACGGAATAGTTTCAGTAAAATTTCATTACACAGTATCACTCACGTTTTTGCTATGACTGGTATTGTGGTGGTGGTGATGTGTGTGGTGTGTGTCCAACTTCATATTGGCGCAACGGTTGAGGGCATGAAGTCGTCTGAAGAGAGAATGCAGAGAATCCGTTTCCAAGAATGGATGGTCTTTGGAGACGGCAGATACGTCTATTGGAAACTGGTAGTCTAAAACAATAAAAAATGCAAAAATTTAATAAAGAGGAAAATTTTTTCATAAAAAGCTTTTTTTTTATCTCAAATTTCACAGCCCAAAACGCTCTCAAAAGAGGGCAAACAGGCTGATTTATTCAGGAAAATAGGGGAATAATAGGGGAAAAATGTTTAGTAAATAAAATTAATTTAGGTACCATAGTCCTAAGATTTCAAGTAGAAATATATTGTAGTTTCAACAAAGCAGTTGAATTTTCAAATTCAATAAAATGAATGTTTTTGAAAATATTTTAATTTTAAACCCAAAAAGATAAATTCTGAACAAAGAGTTAGTTCTCAATGAAATAATTTAATTTTTAAACAAAAAAATCATTGTCATCAAACAGTTGCATTTATAACCAAATAGTTGAACTTACAGGCAAAGAAAACGAATTTAAAATGAACAAATTGCACTTTAAAAGAAAAAGTTGAATTTTTAGCCAAGGAAGATTTTTTATTCAAGAAAGAAAAAAAATAACCTATATTTTGAATTTTTAAGACAGAAAAAAAAGAATGTTCTACAAAACAGTTAAATTTTTAACCCAAAATAGTTGAATTTTCAATCCAAAAAGATAAATTTTCAACCAAAAAATACGAATTTTCAACAAAATAATACATGAATTTTCAATCAAATACTTGAATTTAGAACTAAAAAAGATCCATTTTTAACCAAGATTAGATTACTTGAATTTTCACTTAAAAAAAAAAAACTAATAACTTTCAACAAAAAGAATGAATTTTTAACTAAAATTTTGAATCTTTAACCGAAGAAGAATGAACTTGTAACAAAGCAGTTACATTTACCACTAAGTAGTTGCATTTTCAACCAAGAGAGATAAATTCTAAACAAAACATGTAATAGTTAATATTACAACCAAAAAATATTTTTATTTAAAACCACCAAATAAAGTTGAAATCACAAAAAAAAACGAATTATCAACAAGAGTTAATTTTCGACAAAAAAGTTGACGTTTCTACCAAAATAGTTGAATTTTCAACCAAGAAGATTAATCTTCAACTAAATAAATGAATTTTTAACAAAGTAGTTCAACTTTCAACAAAACAATTAACTTATCAAGCAAAAGGTATGAATACTTTTAAATTATTTAAACGTTTACAAATAATTGCACAGATATTATTTTCGGTTAAACCAAAGCAATATTCTAATCTACTAATCAATAAATAATATTAATTAAAAACATGAATATGTACCTAATCATATCAAAGCAAAAAATCGACATCGTGCAAAGTTATGTGTCGACTTTCGAAGGAAACGTAAATCAGATCTGATACCCAAAGTGCACTATGAATAGTAATTAATTGACCCAGCTGAACCAAAGTCAGATACAATGACTTGAACAAAGCACGTTCATATCCGATGCACGAAATTCGATCACTGTTATACCCAAAGTTACTGATCCATAAAAGGTGTTTAATATTTATGGGTCAATGAATTTGTATCTTGAATGAATCCAATAATCGATCAATCAAACCTCTCGAGACTTGATGATAGAGCCACATCATGACCATGTATACTAAATCCAAATAATTATGATACATATTTTTCGCATGTTTGGAATTACTTTATCATATCTGATACTATTTTCTCTTTCAAACCCTATAATTTTGGAATTCAGCTCCTCGAATTTTTCCATATAGATCGAATAATGGTCGATCATCGAAATCGATTAATAGCATGGTGCCTGGGACGTTGCATCACGAATACTAATTGATTCGTCAGATGAACGGTACCGTGAGCAAGAGCCCCTTTCGCGAGGCGGCGATAATTAGTATGTCTAGAAAGTAGGCTCGATCACTAATCGATAACTTTAATTTATTCTCAATGGGTTATAAGCCCCAGAGCCGATTTCGCGATTTGGATCATCGATAGGCGCTAACTATTATGGAAATAATCTTTCCTGGAAGCTGCAACTATCCATGTATTTCTTATCGATTTTTCTCATGAACAATTTTTTAGATATGACGATATTGAGTAATCTCAATCTCTAGAGCTTCCGGAAAATTTCTCCTGATTTATAACACTGTGTAGGAGAAACTCGTCTCGTGACTCAGCTCGATGATAAAATTAAGATTACGTCGAGATGATCGCTCAATTTTTTTATATATAATTGTAGAGTAATTTGAAGTGGCAATAATAGGTAGAGGATAGTAAGTTCTAGTCTTTGGGCTATAGGGCAATCATGTTCATGATGGAAATTATTTCTTTTGAAAAAAGTTCTAAAATGAAGAGAAAATTAGAGAAGAAATAATTAGAAATTGTATTAGAGAGAAATTTTTATTCCAACGAAATGGATTGACGTCATCTGCTCATATGAAGACACTATGGCAAAGTTTTCTGACGTCATTTGGGGAATTCACGAAAACCAAAGGAAAAAGCAATAACACTAATCTCGGATTATGGGGTGATAACTTTTTTTCATTCCAGGGTGGTATAACAACATTATTTTCACAATTCCCTGACTATTCCCATACCAATCTTTAATTCTCCTTGACTATTAACATTTCGAGACCAGAATTTTAATCTTGTAACATTTTCATACTTCATAGCACAAAATGCTCCTAAAAGAGTGGAAACAGGGTGGTTTTCCACAAAAATAGGGGAATAAATTCTTATAAATAAAATTAATGTACATACCAAAACGCTTTGAATTACTAAGGTTTAGTCAAAATATATTCAATTTTTGACAAGAATAGTTTTTCTACAAAAGTTTAATCGTCAAGCCAAAAAGACGAATTTTTTGGAAGACAGTTTAATGTTCAACAAAAAAGATCATTTTCAAACCAAAAAGATAAATTTTCAACCCAATCGTCGAATTTTCAAACAAAAAGATGAATTTTTAACCAAATGAATTAATTTTTGACAGAACAATTAAATTTTCAACCCAATAATTCAAATTTCATAAAAACAAACAGTTGAATTTTCAACCAAATAGCGGAATTTTCAACATACAAAGACGAATTTTCAACCAAAAAGGACAAATTTTGAACAAAATATATGAATTTTCAACAAGAAAGATGATTTTTCAACAAGATTCAAGAATAGTTCAATTTTAAGATGCAAAAATTAATTTTCAACCGAAAAAAAAACGAATTTTCTACAAAATTGTTAAATTTACAACCAAAGAGGTAAATCTTTAAAAAAATTAATTGTTAACAAAGCAGTTAAACTTTCAACCTAGTACTTGAAATTTCAAAAAAAAAAAAAAAATGAATTTTTGAAATAATAATTGAATTTGTAACCAAGAAAGATGAATTTCCAACCAAATGGTTGAGTTTTCAAATAAAAAAGGTTAAACTTCAACCAAGAATAGTTGCATTTTCAGCCAAATAATTGAATTTTCAAATTTTCAAAATCTTTCCAAAAAGACAAATGTTCGAAAATACAGTTGAATTTTCGAATACAAAATTTTACTTTTTAACAAACCAAATTAATTTTCAACAAAATAATTAAATTTTCAGCAAAATAGTTGAACTTTTCATCAAATAACTGAATTTTTAACGAGTAAATTTTGAACCAAAAATGGAATAGATAATTCTTAAAATAAAAAAACGAATTACCAGAGAGGTGAATCCTAAAAAAAAAAATGTTAGTAAAGTAGTTCAACTTTCAAGCAAGTAGAAGAATTAAAAAAAATATGAGTTTCAAATAAAATAATTAAATTTTCAACCAAAGAGATGAATTTCAAACTAAAATGATCATTCTTTAACAACAAAAATGAATTTTTAACCATGTTTGATATTTCAAATAAGAAGGATTTAGATTAGATTATATGAGAAATTTAAATAAAAAACAGTTGAATTCAACCAAAAAAGGCTAATATTCAATCAAAGGTTGCAAATTTAATTTAAAAAAATTGAAATTCTACTAAAACAGTTGAATTTTCAACAAAAAGATTGAATTTTCGACAAAAAAGATAACTTTTAACGAAATATTTGAATTTTCAACAAAATAATTAAATTTTTTATTAAATAATAGAATTTTGAACCAAAAGAGATGAATTCTGAATCAAAAAATATAATAGTAGATTTTTCATCTAAAAAGAAGTAAGTTTGAACAAAAAATAGTTATTTTGAGATTATCGAGGGAGCCGCAAACACAGCAGGGGACCTTGCCTGTGCTACTCCTACAACTACGACTTTCTGTTTCACTTCTATATTGTGAGTGCTGTTCCTTCGATAATCGGAAAGCCCTTTGTATTTTCCGCAGCAGAAAATAATTTTTTAAACCTTTAAGCGCAACTTTTTGCTCATTGACACTATATAAACCATTTCCAGAAGCCAAAAATGTGCAATTTGCTTCCAAAATTATCTCCGCACGTTATTTAGTTCCGGGTATGACACCTTAGTTCTCTTTTGTTATTAATTTAATAAAAAATTATTATTTCGAACTCTAAATTTTACCATTGTGCACAGAAATGATGAAAGAAATTCATACATTTTTTGCAGATTTTTAAAATATATTTTCAGGGAGAAACAGCCATTCAAAGTTGAGTAATCTAAACCCTTCACTCGTCGGGAAATAATTGCTAATCCACTGAAAATTTCAAAACTTTGTATCAGTATATGGAAAACCTTCATCAATAACATGTACTTTGTCTGGTATTTTTAGACTTTCTTTCAGCTAAGATTTTCACTATAATCTGTACAAAAATTGAGGTATCTCAATTGTTTAGACAGCTAGTAGCAGAATGTCAACGAATAAGAAGTCATACCACGGCCTTCACGATTTTTAATAAAAAGGCCTTTTACTCCTTGCTACGTATATTTAAAAGTCAATTTTCCAATGCATAAAATACCAAAGCATCCAACCATAAGATTTTACATCCTAAAATATTTTTATTTCATAAAAAAGCAGAAGTTGGTCTTGGCCCAACACGCGGGAGAAGACCAACGAAACACAGCTTGTTAAAAATAATTAAATCATAAAATAATTGTTTTATTAAGATAATTAACGCGTATGGAAATATACATAATGATTTGGGACTCGAAATAATAAAAAAAGGCTAAATTCCACAGCTTATTAACTTTTTATAGAGCAATGAATGTTAAGCGGTCGGTCCTGCCCCGATCTACCCTACTTAATTCCTAAAAAGAGTAATTATTCACTATTATGCTCTACTAAACATGACTTTTTTTATTATAAAAAGAGGTTTAAAAGGGGGCTTCTTGTACCAGGCATAAAGTTTTGAGCAGGTCATAAAGTGGTAATAAAAAGTAATCGTTTCGGAGGCATATTAAGCCATAAAATGGAACACGCTGGAAAAGGGCGTATCGAGCACAATAACCAATGCTCGCAGTCATGCCTTTTTAGCATAAGTGACGTATTTCAACAACAAACGTAGAGCGTACATTTGAAAGCACCAAATGGTCTGGTCTAGGAAACCTGAAGGACAGATTCGATCCTTCTTCCGTTTGAAAAGTATAATCACACCTACGTAGGCGATCATAAGTCAGCTTATGACTCTTGAACGGTGACTTAATTCATGGAATTGCGTCGTAAGGTAATCTAATTGCCATAATTTATATGCATTATGGTATAATAGGAATACAGCACAGTGGTATAATAAGAATATATGGTATGATAGCAAAATTCGCAATAGGATAATATCAGATGTAAGGGAACGTAAGACATCTACACACCGATATCTTACACTCAGAAAACGATTTGGCTGAATCATCAAAAATTTTTTTCGTTCAACAATAGATTATGTGGCAGTTCAAGAACCATGTAACACTTCCAGAAGGGCGGAGGGATGTGTTAACAGGTTTTGTGATTATTTCTGACGTGGAAGGAGTGGGAAAATTAAAATGAGAACCCACCACAATAATACAACTATTTTTTTGTTGAAAGTTAATTATCTTCAATATAAAAGTCTACTATTATATTTTTGGTTCAGTAGTAAATATCTAAGTTGTGAAATTATAAAAATTATTTATTTCAAAAAATTTGGATTTTATTTAATTCTATTGATAACTATTGATGAATCTTGCTTTATTATTAAAATATGGTTTTGTTTTAACGAAGTACAATTGATGGAAAAACAATGACATCTTTACAACAAAATTTTTTTCCAACAGCTGTTAGAAAACATTGCAATCGAAAAAATACATTGAAAACATTTTTTTTTGTACGAGAGAAATAATGTTAAGTAAATCATTCATCTGTTATCACTCTCTCAAACATAATTCCTCATGATAACAGATGAATTATTTACTTAACATTATTTCTCTCGTACAAAAGAAAATGAATTAATTAAAAAAAAAAAAAAAATTGAAAAAATTTTTAATTAAATATGCGCCACTGGAGAAAAACAAAATGTTTTAAATGTATTTTTTCGATTGCTATGCTTTCTGACAGCTTTTGGAAACATTTTTTGATGTAAAGATGTCATTGTTTTTTCATAAATTGTACTTCGTTAAAATAAACCCATATTTTAATAATACTGCAAGATTCACCAATAGTTATTAATAGAATGAAATGAAATCAAAATTTTTTTTAATAAATAATTTTTATAATTTCACAACTTAGATATTAACCAATGAATAATACTTCCAATTGTAAAACTGAAAATTTAACTATTCTATTTTTAGTTGAAAATTGATTGTTTTTAGTTTAAAAATCAATTATTAAGTTTTTCATTAAGGATTCATTTTTTTTAATTTAACTACTTGGTTGACAGTTTAACTACATTGTTAAACATAAATTTTATTGGTTGAAGATTTAATTATTTTGTTGAAAAGTCGTTCTTTTTAGCTTTAAATTAATTTTTTAAATTGAAAATTTAACTATTCTGTTATTGATTGGGAATTCATCGTTTTTAGATGAAAATTTAACAATTTGGTTGCAAATTTATTTAATTTGTTGTAAAATCGTCCTTTTTGATAAAAAAATAATCAACTCCGTTGAAAGTTGAACTACTTTGTTAAAAATTCATTTTGTTACTCGAAGAACCATCTCTTTTGTTGAAAATATAACTATTTTGTTGAAAATTCTCTTACATTTTTGGTTCAGAATTCATATCTTTTGGTTAAAAATTCCACTATTTATTTTTTGAAAACTTCAATATATTGTTGAAAATTCATTTTTTTGTTGTTGTTGAAAATTAATCTTTTTCCTTGAAATTTTAATACCACATTTTTGGTTTAAAATTGATCAGCGTTAGTTGAAAATTCAACTATTAAATTTTCCATGGAGAATTCATCTATTTTGGTTGAAAATTCAACTACGGTGTTGAAAGCTGAACTACTTTGTTAAACATTCATTTTATTCGTTGAAGATTCAACTATTTTGTTCATAATTCGTTCTTTTTTTTTATTGAAAATTAATTTTTTGAATTGAAAATTTAACTATTTCATTATTGGTTGCGAAATTATGATTTTAGTTTAAAAACCAACTATTTGGTTCAAAATTAACTTTTTTGTTAAAAATTCCTATTTTATTTTTCTATCGAAAATTCAACAATTATGTGAATTTTTTTTCTCTCTTGACAAAAAATCTCTTAGTGAAAAATAAAATTTTGATGTTAAAAATTCATCTGCTTGGATTGAAAATTGCTTTGTTTAGGTAATCTTTTTTGTTTAAAAATACAATTATCTCTTTAAAAACTGAACTATTTGGTTGAAAATGCAACTTTTTTTGGTTCAAGTATAATCTATTTTGTTTAAAAATTATACCATTTTGTTGAAAATTCATCTTTCTTGCCTGAATATTAAATCAATTAACTTTAATTTTAATAATTCGGATTTGAAATTACGTTGACTTCAAGTTGTCGTTTCTTAAAAATGTTGTCAGAAAAATCTATGTATTATGAACGAGTGAGGTTATAGGTTCAGTATATGCATTTATGAATGCAATATCAAATATTTAAGAATAAGATTATTTAAGATAATTGTTCAATTGCAAATGAATATAGATATGTAATTTTTATGAAATTGTGCTTTCGATTGTTAGAAAATTATTTTTAGTTTGCAAACCGATCAAATTAATATAGCGCGCCGCATTGCCCAACAGGTAAGGCAAAGTTGACGCACGTGGACTTTTTTGGAAGATCAATTAATTAAGTATTTTGACATAGATTCAATTTTTCCTAATGAATAAAACAAAGCCAGGATATATAAGTGTTATATATATATTGCTATTACATTATCGATATATATTTTTCGTTCTATATCGATTGGTATACCTTATGCATGCCGCATTACCCGCTTCTCCCCTGAGTTACAAATGCGCGAAAATGTATATCATTTTCAACAGTGGTATCTTAAGAATATAGCATTATGTTGTATTAAGAAAATAGTATATTATAATTCGTAAGTGAGCACCTATGGCACCATACATGTGCGAAACGACGTGACTTAACTAACTCGAATCTATAGGATGTTTCGCGGTAAACAATCGTTTTATCTCGACAAAAATGGCTTTACAGCGTTCTCAGACGATAAGATCGTGTGCCGTTTGCAAAGATCAAGGCGAATTATACTTTGTTCATTGGATGTTGAAAACCTCGCAATTCGAGTTGGTGATTGTAGAATATGTGGAGCTTGAGGAAAGGTGCGGGCTGCTACTACTCATGTAGAATAATCAGTGTCATTAGGATTTATCTGGGAACTTCTGAAGCTTCTAGTTTCTCGCTTTTTGTTCTTATGTTCGCGTCTTGTAGAGAAAGTATTAGATTGAAGATAATTAGAATTTAAGGGACTGCTTTTATGGCGTTAGATGCTGATTCAATTACGTTACCAATTAAGAAATCCTGTTTGTGGAAAAAAGAATTATAAGGCTGAAACTGAAGAATAACTAAATTAGAAAATGCATAAACACTATTAAATGCAGACACTAACAAGTGAATAGACTAATAAATACTTTTATCAAGTTTATTTATGGAATAAATGTATGGGTATTTAGAGGAGAGCATTTCAATTCAAACTGAAAAGCCAGCTGGAAAGTTAAGCTCAGTTCAAGACTCAATTGAGCCAATCAGCTGACAAGAAGCGGATTTAAGACGAGCTTAACTCTTAAGCTTTGAGTGAAATACCGGACCTGAAGCAGCAGAGTGAAGGGTGGAATGCTTGACAAGCAAAATCATTCAAGTCATTAACTTTTATATGCTCCGTGCTCACGTAACGATCTTGCAAAACACAGAATAAAAGAGCAATTTAATGACATTTTTTGCAGTTGCAGTAATGTAATACAAGCTATTTTTCTGCAGAAATATTATTTTTTCTGCATTCATTAATACTTGGAAACAATGAATTCATGCTATCAAATTTCAACATTCAGAACTATATTCTAATACCTAGGACATTTTCTCATATATATAATACTTCAAAGATCATTTTAGTTCAGCAAAAGCCCTATGTTAGAAAATAATTGATCAATTTCAGGTCAACAAGATGTTGATAATTTTATAAGTGTTTATATAAAAAGATATAAAATTCTGGGAGTAATACATTTTTCGAAAATGGTATTTTTCTCGCAGAAAAAATGATTCTAAAGTATTTAATTTTCTTCTCACATTGGATAATTTTAAACTCCATTTTTTTCCTCATACAAAGAATATTATGCATCAGTGCTTTTTATTTTTGAATGAAGATAAGCTACTATCAACCCTATTATCAGGTAAACCTGTTTTTGACGTCATTGGAAACCTTAACAGAAAAAGAATGCTCAATATTTCAGTCTCAATGGAGGTTATTTAATAAGGAAAAGTTATAATTTTCTTTTGAGAATTTGTTGATTTAAGTAAAGATTAATATATAAATATTATAATGTAAAGGTTGAAAAAGTAAAATAAAATCTCATTGCTTGTATGGTTACTCATCAAAAGACAATTCGAGACATATATATTCAAGATTGCTATGAAATTGCTTGGTTTTGCGGTTTTCTGATTTTCTATTTATTATGCAGGATAAAACAGTTGTTGCAAATTCCACCATCAACACCTTTATTTCTTATTATACTTCTATTTTTTCCAATATGTACGAGATATTTAGTGATACATCTAAAATTTTTCATATACGTAACACTATTTGCAGATTAATTTGTATTGATTTAAATTGTTTTATTTCGATATACAAATTTGAAGTAATTATCATTGTGTACTAACTTCCTTAGCATATTACATTTTATAATTTCATGTACAGTTCTAGGAGTAATAACACAACAAAAGGAAACTGTATATCGTTTTGAAAGATGACAGTTTTATCATTTTCATTCGTCATCCAGGATCTGGAGTGGGAGTCCCAGATGATTAACTGTTATCTAACTGTAATTTCATCTTCTTCACCCTGTTATATCTCTCTTCATCTCTACTTATTTCATTTTTATTCAGTCTAGTACCTATTTTATTTATTCAATTGAAAATGATTTTACCAGTGTTCTTCATCTTTTAATAAACTTTCTTAAAATCATTTAAAACAAAACATTTTTCCAAAAGTAACATTTAATAAGTATTATACAAATGAAATGAATTTATTCCATAATTATCTAATAAGGTTACTATGATATCACTATCAATAAGAGAATTTGGATACAGTATTAAATGTATGTCCGTATCTAATGTCTTAATATTACATAACAATTGTGATAATTTTAGTATTATGTATTCGCATTACTTCTCAAAGAAGCAACTGTTATGACATGCGTTTTCTGTAACATTTAAATTTAGAACTATTTTATATTTTAAAAATGTTATTAAACAATATAACCAAGGATCATGAAATAAACTAGATCTTATATAATTTTGGATATGGCTATAGAATAGCAAGGTCTGCATATCATATTAAAGTCATATGTGCACAACATCAAAACATTGGATGAACATTGTAACACCTCTAGAGTGTTATGTATTTGCATTACGTTTAAATGATTGTCTTGCAAGTAACTCTTTCGTAACATATCGTCTGGGTCCACGTGGAATAGGGTTGTATAGAAAAGAGATTTTTTCAATGTTAAGGTTATTTATGAAAACACATAGCAACACAGTTGGTAACTCTGTAGAGTGAATTTTCTTATTTCACATCACTGTGATCATAAAACATATTTATTCATGCGAATATTTCATTTTAATGTACGTGACTTTCGTCATTATCAGCTATAATGTCGATGAGCAGTGTGCATCCTCTAACTCAAAATATTATTCATACAGAACAGTTTTGTACAGAAATGAAAAAATCAGGCTACAGTGCGTTTTGATTTCAAAAAATTATTCACTTTTATATGAAAAATGGACAAACCCAATGCGAATCAATAAAAATAGCAGATACTTGAATTCACGATCTCATTTCATTTCTTCTTCTGCAGTTGGTCAACAACCAGTAGGCCTGACTCTTTTGATGTTTTAAAGTTGTCATTAACTTGTATTACTTCCTTTCCTCTTTTTTCGATTCAATCAATACCAATCAACACCGTATGTAAATATCCGTATAATGTATGTAATGATAGTAAGAATGTGACACATTCAAAATTTTACCAACAAGAGTTTGAGCGTAACTGATGCATGACTTTAATTCATAACAAAAACGCATATTTCAGCGTGATTTTTGCTCATAAGGTAAAAAGATCGTTAACGTGAGGATCTTCATAATCCGAATAAATTTGCCATTAGTAAAGTGTTTAAGACATAAGATGATCTTTTAGCATGTCAATCAAAGATCATACCAACTGTGAACTAGCAGTAGGAATGATTTGAACATGTTGCTAATTTTCCTTTACTACAGTGCATAAGACATAAGATGATCTTTTAGCATGTCATAATCAAAAATCATACAAACTTTAAACTAACAGTATGAATGATTTAAACATATTGCTCTTTAGTAATGTCAATTTATTTGTATTGTGAAGTATTACTTTGAAAAATTTCGAGTTTGAAGCATGTATTATACATCCGCCTCGACAACCACATGTCACGCAATATTTAATGATGCACCATCTCTTCTTCATGATCCAAAAACACCTTCAACGGAAGCAACATGACATGATTGGATTTTCCTCTAGAATAAGAAGATGGGGTAAAAATCTAAATCTACCTTTCATGATGCAGTGTTGGCACATTCGTAGTTCTATTTCCGTAGACTCTTCTCGCATTGAGCGTATTGGACTTACACAAAGTTCATTGCTACCGGGAGACCGGGTTGGCCAGGTGTCAGGAAACTCGTGAGTCGCACGTCTATCGGCTACGTGACCGGTTAATCTCTCGTGTATAAGTAAACCCTTATCTACCAGAACCAAAGCCGGAAACCCTCTCTATCGGTTACGGAACCGCCAACATTGGAACATTTGTGGGCACGCAACACGGAATGTTGTCGTAATATCCGGAATATTCCAACTTTCACTGGCTACACGCATCCCGAAAGTCGCATCCGTTTGAAAATCCCGCCTATCTTAGACAAATCTCACTTTAGATGTCACTCTTCAGTTGTCACAGTTTAGCTTGCACATCACAGTTTCTTGGAATCAATAATATTGTTGATTCCAGGCATAAGTCCAGTATCTCTCACTAATTAGGAAAAAGAACACACCACTTGCGAATTAATTCCGATTTTGCAAAAACCATTATGGTTTTTGGTTAGTTTTTGTTTGTTTTTAAAAACTTTGTTTTACGGTAACACCGTCGAAGTTTACCGGCCGGTACCGACCGCTAGACTGTTGCTGGATGTCGATGCATAGCGGTTGAGGTCGGCGTGAACGACGTCGAAAAGTGGGGGTGGGTAGTCTTGCTGAAGAGAGTCGAAGAAGAAGGGAAAGGTCGATTTGGTGGGGTGCCAGAGACATTGTGGTGAGAGGGGGGGGGGAGACCAAAGAGCCTGTCTCAAAAAGAAATAATACATTGTAGGATCCTTAATGTCCTGCTAAAACCAGCTGAAGAACTACATTACTGCAGGAACAACAGTCTTAGTTGCATCGAAAAAAGTTGACTGTGGTACAGAATTTTTTGTTTAAATTATGAAAACCGATTCGATGTGAAGGCACGATCGAACTAAAAAAAATCAACTTGATAATGAATGTGGAAAATTTACATTCTGAAGATGTGCGAAATTGATGTTATATAAAAACCGTTTGTTTGATTTAGCAATCTGAAATGCTGTCTTATTAAGATCATTTAAAAAATTTAGTTATCGCGATTGTCTGAAATTTGACACCAATGGTTTCTCAATTTATAGAAACAATATTTTCATAAATTAAAAAAAAAGAAATATAAATGTCAGAAAGTATGAAGCTATCTCAAATAAAAATACAATTCTTTATTTTATTTATGTTTTGTCAATAAGTGAAGTAATCTGCTGGTAACGATAGACACTGCTATTTTTTCCTTGTGCCGTGGTAAGAAACGATAGTACAAAAAATTTAATTGCAAAAAACATTGTTAAAGTAAATGCTTTTTCTAAGTTTTAAAATCTTTTCATTAAAAATGCTTTTTATTTGAAATGACATCATCGGTAGTATCAATTTGATTTTTAAAATCAGAAAAACTATTTTTTCAGAGATCTGATTTTTGATGCGACTGCTACATTAAAAGCTTGTCCAGACGAAACGAAATCTGTTAAAAAATTAAAATAACATCTAATTTTCTTAGCCTTGATCACTTTTGATAATAAATGGTCAGACTGCTTCAAAGGCTGTTCTTTTCTAAACATCATTAAACAACTTTTACGTAGATTCAACGATTTATCAGCTAGCGCAGAAGAGATTCGCAACTTCGGCTAACTCTTTTTTACACTATATAAATAAATTTACAGGGTGACCAATTTTAAACCAATTTTAAAAGGTTTAAAATCTTCAATTTGTAACATTGTTAATTTTACAATAATTCACTTTGCATTTTTGTAATGGCTAATCTTAAAATTCTCCACTTTTAAAGGTCATCTAAATTTGAACAATATTTGATCTGCAGCAGGCTTTAAGAGCAAACAATTCTGAACGAAGTGATCAAATATAAATGATTTTAAACAGAAACCTTCACAACTGGAACCATTTTTTTATATATTTACATATTTACAGGGATTATAGCGCAATTTATTATCATAAAATTATATGTAAAATTAATTGGACTAAACTGACACGGGAATTCAACTGAATGTCACTCAAGCATAGACCGCAAGCCTAATAGGAAATGATTCAGTGGGACTGCCCAATCAGGAAATATCCGGGAATTATCAAAATATAACTTAAAATTGACCTCTTTAACCTTTGCAAATTGTTATTAAAAATTTGATGTAAAATTAATTGGACTATTTTCCTTATTATGCTACTTATGTTTTTTTAAACTTTGAAAAATGCAGTACATATATTATTTCTTATCATAAAATTGAAGTGAGTTTTTACATTTTATTTAATCACAAGGGGAATTGAATTGAATAACACTTAAGCATAGACCGCGCGCCTGTTAAGAAATGATCCAGTGAGATTATTTCATGCTTGATGGAATGTTTCATGTTTTTTTTTTTAATTGGAAATAAAAACTACTTTAAACAATAACTTAAAATTTAACAATTTAACTTCTGCAAATTCTAGATCTATCTAAAAATCTATACCCCCCTTCCCTATTAGAATTAGAGCCTCCAACAACTCCCTTCCTCATTAATTTGGCTATTTTCTTTTATTATGCAATTTATGTTCTTTTTTCAAACCAATCTTAAACAGCAGTGCAGATTTTAATAGTCGTCATAAAATTAAAGTTAGTTTTGAAATTTTATTTGATCGAAACGGGAACTAAATTGAATGCATAGACGTGCGCACGCCCAATAAGAATTGATTTAGTGGGATTATTTCATATTTGATGGAATTTTTAATGTTTTTAAGTATGAGAGATTGGAAATAAAAACAGGCCACTCGGGAAATAACCGATAAATTTGTTTCTAAAGAACACCATAAAAGAATATAACTTAAAATTCAACTATTTAACCTCTGCAAATTTGTATCATAAAATTATATGCAGTGCAGATTTTAATCCTCATCATGAAATTGAAATGAGTTTTTAAATTGAATTTAATCGAAACGGGAATTAAATTGAATGTCATGTCATTGAAGATAGTATAGTAAATGTGTGAAAATAATTTAGCTTAAATATGCAGTTACTTTTGAAGTATATTTTGTGTCTTGTTAATGTGAGTTTTGGATGTATGAAAATTGGAATGGAATGAGGGGATCGACGAATTGACTTCTGCTAAGTGGTATCATAAAGTATCTGGTCGTTTGTAGTAAATCTTTAAAATCGCACCTCGCGTGCAACACAGCATGCTCAGTTACATTAAACCACAAGGTGGATCCTCCAAGCACATCGATCATGACGTTGAAACCAACGGTGCATCCCATTATCATGAGATCTTCCAAAGGTAAATCAGTGGACCCCTGAAAATCGCAATATAGACTTCCAACTGACAAATCACCTATAACCCTACACTCCTTTTTAATTTCAAACCCAAAAAAGGCAAATGAAATTCCTTATCTCTATTAACTTAGACGAAAAACCATTTTTCAAACTCTTAACCATGAATATTAAGTTGCAGAAGAATTTCTTACATAAATTCTCCATGGGGACCATTCAAGAAGTACGAAAGTCACTCTATTTTAAACCCTTTCTCCACCCGACCCCTTTTCGTCACAGATCATTACACAGCTTAAAATGCTCTCAAAACAGAGGAAAGAGGGTGATTTTTTACGAAACTATAATAACTAAAAGTTAAAATTAATAATATCAATTAATTTAATTAAAGATATTATTATTAACCCAGCTTGAATTTAATATGAAATGCTTAAGATTTCAAGTCAAAATATATTGCGTTTTTAACAAAATAGTTGAATATTTAAACAAAAAAGATTAATGTTTTACCAAAACAGATCAAATTTAAACGAAAATTGTTTTAATAAAAGGTAGATGTTTTAGCAAACAGTTGTCTTTTAAACCAAGAAATATGATTTTTCAATCAAATAGGTGAATTTTCAACAAAGCGAAAAAATTAGTCACAGACCCAACAGTTGAATTTTTAACCAAATATTTGCATTTTCATTTCACAAAGATGAATTTTCAGCTACATGACCGAATTTTCAAACAAAACAGAATTAACTTCTACCACAAATATTTGCATTTTTAACCAAATAGTCGAATCTTTAAGCCAGAAATACGAACTTTTGAAGACAGTTGAATTTTCAACCAATAACTTTTATACCAAAAAAGATTAATTTTCAACAAATTAATTAATTTTTTAACAAAATAGTTGAATTTGTAATAACATAGTTGAATTTTCGAACTTCAAAGATAAATTTTCAAACAAGATAGTTCATTTTCAAAAAAAAAATAAATAAATAAATAGTAATCAATGAAACAGTTGCATTTGCAGCCAAATAGTGGAATAATATTCAAGCAAAAGGGACGACTTTTGAACAAAATAGTTGAATTGACAACAAAACAATTAAATTTTCAACCAAATAATTATATTTTCAATAAAATAGTTTAATTGTAAACTAAACTGATGAATCCCCAACAAACGAAATTTGAAAGAGAAATTTAACTTTCAACCAAGTAGTTGAATTTTCAATGAAATAAGATTAATTCTTAACAAAATATATAATATTTGATATTTCAACCAAAAAAATATTTTTATTTCAAATCAAAAACAGTTGAAAAAAAAGAATTTTCAACCAAATAGTTGAATTTTCAACCATGAAAGATTTATCAGTCAATAGAGTGCACCAATCTTAACCAAATTGTTACATTTTTAAACCAAAAAGGCGAATTCTCCAGAAAACAGTTGTATTTTCAACCAAAAAATAAATTACTACAAAATTATAAAATCTTCGGCCCGAAAATATTAATTTTCAACAAAAAAGTTCATTTTCAACCAGAAATGGAATAATTATATTTGCAGGTGAAAAAATTGATTTCCAATAAAGTAGTTCAACTTTCAACTAAGCAGTTCCATTTTTGGTCAAGAAGATACTTTTTTACCAATCTACAAGAAAATAGATAAATTTTAAACCAAATTGTTGAATTTTTAACTGAACACTATCAATTTTCAATCAATAATGGATTAGTTAAATTTTCAGTTAAAAAAATTAATTTTCAACCAAAAAAGAACGCATTTTCAACAAAATAGTTAAATCTGTAACCAGTAGAATGAATGTTTAACAAAGCAGTTCAACTTTACACCAAGTAATTGAATTTTCAACCAAAAAAGATATATATTTTCAGTTAAAGAAATTCATTAAAAAAAATGAAAGAGTTTTCGACAAAATAGGTAAATCTTCTACAAAATAGTAGATTTTTAAAATAAAACAGGTAAATTCTGAACCAAAAATATAATAGCAGACATTTCACTGAAAAAGAATTAACTTGCAATGAAAAATAGTCTCTATCAAAATGGTTTACTTGTAAAATAAAATCTTTTGATATGCAATAATTCAGTTCATGTTTTAAAGTTATTCATTTTTCTGTCAATTTTGAATCAAATTCTTTTTTTCGCGGTTGATTTTAGGTGGAGATGATGCGGAAGCCTTTAGGAACAGAAAAGGATACTTTCCTATAAACGTACAGGCCGCTTGTGATGTTCATTTGAAATTTACAAATATTGTCGCACGTTGACCGGGGTGTGCTCATGATTCGACAATCTTCAGGAACTCCAGACTACATGCTCGACTGGAAGCTGGCGAGTTTGCTGATGGATTGATCTTGGGAGACGGAGGTTACGCATTAAAGCCATACCTCATAACTCCGATACAAAATCCTGTAACTGAAGCAGAAATTTTGTTCAACAAATCCCAAATAAGAACTCACAACACTATCGAACGCGCGTTCGGTGTTTGGAAACGGAGATTTCCGTGTTTGGCGACAGGAATGCGTTTTTCGGTGGATCATGTACTTCCTGTCATAGTGGCAACTGCCGTTTTACACAACAAAGCACGAATGGCTGCAGAACCAATCCCTCCGGATGATCCACTTTTAAATATTGAGTGGAATATAATTTTAAATGAAGATCTGCACAACCGCGGAAATGTGGAACACGATGACGGCGCAACACGCGCACTTCTGCTGCATTACTTTCAGAGGTAAAAATCAGTTTCCTTCTCGACATTTTCACTTCTCATTTCCAACTATACAGAAAATTTTTGTTTCAGCTTGCTGTAATGGATGTATGTCAGCTGCTTCAGATTCCTCATCTGAATAATATTATTTATTTTAATATTATAATCGCTTTAAACATGTACAAATAAAATTACATAAATGATTCATTTTTCGACTATTTATTGACATCAATATATTTCATTCAACATGAAGCACACATAAGGTACTAATTAATTTCAAAAGTTTCAATTGCTACAAGAAATAATGTTCGAAGTTCTGAACATTATTTCGAATTTGCACCTGTAATATAAGGCACAGTCTTTGGTTTTTCTAACAATAACATCATTTATGCAAATTGAAATAATGTTCAAAACTTCGAACATTATTTGAACGCATTGACACACAGCAACTCGTTGTACTTATGCCTAGCAGAAACATATAAAAGAAAGAAGTATAAAGTAAAATGTAATTAAACAATAAACGATTGCAATTGAAAATTTCGAAGAAAAAAAATTAATTTCAAAAGTTTCAATTGCTACAAGAAATAATGTTCGAAGTTCTGAACATTATTTTGAATTTGCACCTGCGATATAAGGCACAGTCTTTGGTTTTTCTAACAATAACATCATTAATGCAAATTGAAATAATGTTCGAAACTTCGAACTTCATATAAGAAATAATGTTCGAGGTTTTGAACATTATTTGAAATTTGCACCTGGGCTGCTACACGTCAGGAATATAAGAATCTCCAAGAGGTAATTTTATTTTACTGAAACCTTGTGAAATTATATTGCCACACAAGGATCATTGGAAGCTCTAATGATTTCTGAAACGAAGAAGAGTCTCCATTAATCCACCCCCCCCCCCCAATGGCAAAAATGTAAACAAGAAATGTTCATATGTAATTTTCAAAAATATAAAGACGGGAGTTTTCAACGCAAAGTTGAATCAAATTTCGATAACATTATTTTGACTTTTTTCCCATAATTTTTTATTTTTTCTATGTTATTTACTTTTAAAATATATCATGTCACCTCTAACACTCCAAAGTTGTATTAAAATTCATTTATCGGTTCCGAAAATATCGATAATAAAACAAATCGAGCCCCAAAATTGAATATGGAGTAGGGTGGGTCGAAAATAAATACTTTTGGAATTCGAAATCGCTACAATGCTGAAAAGTAGCGTATTTGGGTCCTAAAAAAGTATAATTAATTTGGAATCAATCGTCATGCAGCTTGGTTACCCGCGCTCAAAAAAGAGGTTTCAAAAATTTCTCGTTTGCAGAGTTTTTAAATTTTATTGAGTTTCAATTTTTTTTACATACCTGGAGGTAGG
>JAABKJ010001569.1:0-30284 GCA_011634705.1 Andricus grossulariae
TCATTCAAAAATCATACAAACTGGAAAAAAATAATCTAGCTGAATCAAACTTATTTTCTACTTTGTTTATTTCTCTGTATTTTCAAGTTCAGATTTATTTGTTTGATACTCCATTTATACAGTAAACATCTTACACTACTCACATATTTCAATTTTGAGCGACCTCATTCAAGAAATATACACTGAGAATAAATCCTAGCTAATCAAATTTCTTTCCTATTTTCTTCATTTCTTTTTATTTTCAATTAAAGTTTTTAGTTGTTCGGTTCTCAATTTATACAGTAAACATCAGACACTCTTTAAATATTTCAGTTCTGAACAACCTCATTCAAAAATCATACAAACTGGAAAAAAATAATCTAGCTGAATCAAACTTATTTTCTACTTTGTTTATTTCTCTGCATTTTCAAGTTCAGATTTATTTGTTTGATACTCCATTTATACAGTAAACATCTGACACTCTTCAAATATTTCAATTCTGAACAACCTCATTCAAGAAACATACACTGAAAAAAAAATCCTAGATAAATCAAATTTCTTTCCTATTTTAATTATTTCTTTTTATTTCCAAGTGTTGATCTCAGTTGTTTGATTCTCAGTTTATACAGTAAACATCGAACACTCTTTAAATATTTCAATTCTGAACAACCTCATTCAAAAATCATATACACTGCAGAAAAATATTCTAGCTGAATCAAATTTATTTTCTACTTTGTTTATTTCTCTGCATTTTCAAGTTTAGGTTTATTTGTTCGATACTCCGTTCACACAGAGAACATCTTATGCTACTAACATATTTCAATTTTGAACCACACTTCATTCAAGATTTCAAGAATCATAAATTGGAAAAAAATATCCTAGCTGAATCAAATTTCTTTTCTATTTTTTTTTATTTCTCTTCATTTTTAAGTTTATGTTTATTTGTTTGATGCTTCATTTATACAGAAAACATCTTATTCTATTCACATATTTCAATTATGAACAACCTCATTTAAGAAGCATACATTGAGAAAAGAAATATCCTAGCTGAATCGAATTTCTATTTTTAAAAAATTTTTTTTTTTCAAGATTGGGTTTATTTGTTTGACACTTCATTTATAGAGTAAACATCTTATACTATTAACATATTTTAATTTTGAACGGCCTCATTCACGAAGCATACGCTGAGAAAAAATATCTTAGCTAAATCAAATTTTTCATTTTTTTATTTCTCTTTATTTTCAAGTTTACGTTTATTTGTTTAATGCTTCATTTATACAGTAAAAATATTGAACTACTCACGTATTTCAATTTTGAACGACACCTCATTTAAGATTTCAAGAATCATACACTGGAAAAAAAATATCCAAGCTGAAGCAAATTTTTTTCAAAATTTTTTTTCTATTTATTTTCAAGTTTATATTTATTTATTTGATACTCTGTTTATACAGTAAACATCTCATACTACTCACATATTTCAATTTTGAACAACATTTCATTCAAGATTTCAAGAATAATACACTGGAAAAAATATCCTAGCTGAATCAAATTTAATTCCTATTTTTTTTCTTTCTTTATAAGTATAGGTTTTGTTCTTTGACACTCAATTTATACAGTAAACATCTTATATTCCTCAAATATTACAAATTCTGAAGAACCTCATTCAAGAAGCATACACTGAGAAACAAAATATCCTAGCTGAATCAAATTTTATTTCTTTTTATGTATTTCTCACAATTTTCAAGAGTAGTTTTAGTTGTTTGGCACCTAATTTATACAGTAAACATCTTATGCTACTCACATATTTATATTTTGAACGACTTAATTTGAGATTTCAAGAAGCATACGCTGAGAAAAAGATAATCTAGCTGGATCAAACCTCATTTCATTTTAGGTATTTTTCTTCATTTTCAAGTCCCGTTTCAGTTGTTTGACACTCCATTTATACAATAAACATTGTATACTACTCATATATTACAATTCTGAACGATCTCATTGAAGAAGCATAAACTGAAGAAAATATCATGGCTAAATCAAATTGCATTTCTTTTTATGTATTTTTCTTTATTTTTAAGAGTCGTTTTAGTTTGACACTCATTGTATACATCAAACATCTTATACCGCTCAAATGTTTCAATTCCGAACGACCTCATTCAAGAAGCACAAACAGAAAAAAAATCCTATCTGAATCAAATTTCTGTTTTTTTTTTTGTTTGTATTTCTCTTCATTTTCAAGTTTAGGTTGATTTGTTTGATACTCCGTTCACACAGAGAACATCTTATGCTACTAACATATTTTAATTTTGAACCACACTTCATTCAAGATTTCAAAAATCATACACTGGAAAAAAATATCTGAGCAGAATCAAATTTGTTTCCTTTTTTTTTTATTTCTCTTCATTTTCAAGTTGAGGTTTATTCGTTTGACACTCCATTTGTACAGTAAACATTGTGTTGAAAATTAGACTGTTTTGCAAAAAATTCGCTTTTCTAAATTCTAAATTAATGTTTTTCAATGAAAATTCTACCATCTCATTTTTGGTTAGAAGGTGATCTTTTTTGGACTGAAAATTCAATTATGTTGAAAATTTATATTTTTTTGTAAAAATTATTCTTCTTGGTTGAAACTTCAACTCCATAGTTAAAAGTTAAATTACTTTATTAAAAAATCACTTTTTGGAAGGAATATTTCTAGTTTTATTTGAAAAATCAACTTTTGGTCTGAAAAGCAACTATCATTTAGTTGTAACTTCATTCCTATGATTAAAAATGTAACTATTTTGTTGAAAATTCTCTTTTTAAACTGGAAATGTAACTATTCCATTTTGTAGTTGAAAATTTATATTTTTACTTCAAAATTCAACTATTTTGTAGAAAATTCTTTTTTTTATGAAAATGGGTTAATTTGTTTTACGAGAAATGTCTCTATTGTATTTTTTGTGTAAATTCATTTTTTTTTTTGTTGAAACTTGAACTGTTCAGTTTAAAATTTATTTCTCTAATTAAAAATTGAATCATTTTGTTAAAAATTCGTATTCTTTTTTGATCAATTTTTTCAACTGAAGATGTAAATATTTCATTTTTGTTTGCAAATTGATTCTCTTTAGTTGAGGATTCGTTTTTTTTTTTAATTAAATTTTCAACTGAAAAAATAACAATTGAAGGTTTGGTTGAAAATTACTCTTTTTCAGTCAAAAATTCGTATTCTTTGGCAGAAAATAATTCTTTTTGGTTGAGAATTCGTATTTTTGGTTCAAAATTCATTTCTTTAGTTGAAAATTTAAATATTTAGTTGAAAATTGTTTTATTTCATTGATTGAAAATTGTTTTAATTTATTAGCTCAAAATTGTTTTATTTTATTAGTTCAAAATTAATTTCTCCAACTGTAAAAAAATACCAATTTTAGTTTTGGTGGGAAATTTATCTTTTTTGTTTAAAAATCAACTATTCAGTTGAAAATTATTTTCTTTGGTCAGAAATAAAGCTATTTTATTAAAAATGAATTTTTCTTCAACTGAAAATCTAACTATTCCATTTTTTTTAATTGATCATTTCTTTGATTGAAAATTCAAATAATTTGCTGAAAAATCGTATTTTTTTAAACTTAATTTCTTTAACTGAAAATCTAACTATTTCGTTTTTGGTTGCAAATTTATATTTCTTATTTTAAAATTAAACTATTTAGATAAAAATGCATTTCTGTGGCTGCAGATTTAACTATTTTGTAGAAAATCCTTTTTTTTATGGCATAGGGTTAATTTTGTTTACTACAAATGTAACTATTCCATTTTTTGTGGAAATTCATATTTTTTGTTACAACTTAACTTTTTTTTTGTAGAAAACTTAAGTATTTTTGGTTCAAAATTTATTTCTATAGTTGAAACTTCAAATATTTAGTTGAAAATTGTTTTATTTTATTAGTTGAAAAATAATTTTCTTAACTGTAGAAAAATACCAATTTTATTGTTGGTTGAAAACTTATTTTTTTTTGTCTAAAAATATACTATTCAGTTAAAAATTATTTTCTTTGGTTGAAAATGAACCTATCCTGTCAAAAATTTTTGTGTTTTTTTTAAAAATAATTTTTAAAGTGGAAACGTAACTCTTTCATTCTTGTTTGAAAATTTACCTTCTAAAGTTTAAAATTCATATATTTTGTTAAAAATGCATCCTTTTTGGTAGAAAATTCATTTTTTGTGTTGAAAATTCAACAAATTAGTTAAAAATTTATTTTTTATTTGATGATTCATCATTTTAGTTGAAAATTCATTTTATTGGCTGAAAATTTGACTATTATGTTGAAAATTACATTTTTTTTTCAATACTAATTTTGTTAACTCGAAATCGATCTTTTACAGTTGGAAATGCAACTTTTTCGATGAACCTTTTGGGTTAAAAATTAAACTGTCTTCCAAAAAGTCGTCTTTTTGGCATGATAATTTAAACTTTTGGTTGAAAATTCAATTTTTTTCTTCAATTTGTCACATTTTCTTGAAAGTTAAACTATTCTGTTGTAAATGCAACAGTTCAATTGTAAAATAATTTTTGCAATGAAAATTTAACAATTATATTGCTGGTTGAAAATTCATATTTCTTTTTTAGTTTGAAAATTCAAATATTTGATTGAAAACTTATGTATTTTACTTCAAATTAATATTGTTTTGGTTTACTATTTTTTTTTTCATTGAAAATTTAACTACTTTATTTTAAGTTGGAAATTTATATATTCATTACCTTAAATTTGATTTGAAAAATAAAATATGTTGCAATATATATATTGCAAATTGAAATAAGTAAAATCGAAAAATTAATTACAAATTCGTACCGCTTCTAAACTTGGATCTAAAATTTCACTATCAAAGGTTAGAATCTATGTCTATTAAAATGATAATCATTCTTCCTAATTCCAAATATTTTTTACAAGACGATCCCGAAATCACACCTAATTAGTTCTACTCTAAGTCGATCAATCCTCAAAACATTTAGCTGGAAGTGGTCCCTAATTTATCACATCAGCCTCACAGATTATGGTTTCGAAATCTGGGTCCAACTCACATGTTTTGTCGACATCTCAATCTTAATCGAAATGATTCCAAAGGTGAACCACCTTTGTCAGTCACCAATCAAAAAAATTTTCCCAAGATCAATTGCGCAACATCGTACTGATCAATGATCCGTGATCGTTGGCAATCACACGTGTATCAAATCACTCGAGGAAGTTCAGAAAGCTAGGTTCCACACTCACTTCTCGGATGGCGTTGCCTTTATATGAATTGAAAAAAAAAAATTAGAAGACTTTTCCTCCTCTGCACTCCATACATTCCCCTACTTCTCCTCTCCAAACTTTCATCATTACTTCCTTTAACTTCGTCAACATCTTCCTCATCTGATTGCTCCCACTCCTCACTTCTCCAGCTAACACTTCCCTTCCCCTACATCCCTTCCCCTACATCACTTCCCCTACTTCCCTCCTCAGCCATCACTTTCCCTCCCCTACTCTCATTTCCAATAATTTCCCTTAACTCCCCTCCCTCATGTTACCTGCTCTCATTTTCCGTCACTTCCCTTATTTTCCCATTCGGAATTTCCACTGCTTTATCTTCCTCCATTCTTCTTACTTTCCCTCTCCTCATTTGTCCTACACCCTGTCCTCATTACTCCATAATTCTCGATACTTTCTATCCCATAATTTCACCTTATCTCCTATTACTTTTGCTACTTTTTCTCCCATCACTTCCCATACTCTCTTTGGAGCCATTTCCTATCACCTCTATTTTATTTCCTTGATTTCCAACCACTTTTAGCATTCATCCTTGCATCATTGCTCCATACTTCCTTTCCCCTGATTGTTTCAATTAATATCACATACCGTACTTTCCCACCTCTCAATTCCTATTTTCACCTACTTACCCTCCACACATTTCTTATCACTTCTTCAATTCTCCTCCCCTCATCTTTCCTTCCCATTAACTTATCTACTTATCCTCCACTCATTTCTTATCACTTCTTCTTCAATTCTCCTCCCCTCAGCTTTCCTCACCTCTCCTTCTCTCCCTCATTTCCCTTTCGTCTCACTTCTTCTAATTCCTCGCCCCGAATTTTCTCTTACTTCCCCTAATTTTCTATCACTTTCGCGACTTTTCCTCCTCTCACTTCTACTTTCCCTACTCCCATTTTACCTTACTTACATTCTCACTTTACTTCTCTTACTTCACCTCCACTTATTTCATAACACTTCCTCTACTTCCCCTCCCTCATTTCCTTGAACTCCCCCTACTTGTCCTCGCTTCATTATCCCTTATTTCCTCTACTTCGCCTACTTTACCTCCCATTCCCCCTCCCTCCTCCAGCTCATATCCCATCAGTTACATTACTTTCCCTCCCCTGACTTTTCCTACTCTCCTACCCTCATTTCCCGCCACTTCCTCTTCACTTCACCTACTTTTCCTCTCCTAATTTCCCCTCACTTTCCCTAATTTTCCTTCCCTTATTTCCCCGCACTTTCCCTACTTTCCCTCCCTTAATTTCTCCTCTTTTCTCCTGAACCCTCTCAATTCACTTCCCCTACTTTTACACACATTTCCCCTCACTACCCCTCTTCAGAAAAAAGTACAGAGGACAGACGAACAACCTTTTTAAGGCGATAAAAGCAAAAATTACAATGAAAAATTGAAAAAATTAAAAACAAAAATTAGATTAAACAATATACGAATAGAAAGACACCTAAAAATAATAGACAATAGGTAATAAATTCAATTTTTTTCTAGTATAAAATCCTATGGATTTGCAAATTGTGCATTAATTTCTACAACTAAAATGATAAATCTTCAACTAAAAAATTTAATTTTTAGGAAAATAGTTGAAATATCTACCAGAGAATTTAATTTTCAACCTAAAAAGATGAATTATCATAATATTGGAATCCTTAACTAAAACAGATTAATTTTCAACCAAAAATAAAATAAATTGCTTTTATGTTAAAAAAATTATTTTCCAGCAAAAGAAACCATTACAACAAAGTAAATAAATGTTGAAAAAAAAAATTAATTTTGATTGAAATCATAAATCTTCTACTAAAAAAATGAATTTATAACGAAATATATCAATTTTCAACTTCAGAAATGAATTTTTAACTGGAATCACAAATCTTCAACTCAATTTTCAATTTTCAATTTTAAAGCCAAAAGATGAATTTTCAACCAAGAAGATTAATTTTATAGAAAAAGAACAAACTTAAAAAAAACAGTAGAAGTTCCTATTCAAAAAATTATTTAAAAAAAAATTTGTTAACAAAGATTTTTTAAAGAGATTCATTTCCGACAAAATGGATGTATTTTTAACCAAAAAAATATTAAATTTCTGGCAAAAGAGGTAAATTTTCAAACCGAAAAGATGAATTTTTAACCGAAAAGATGAATTTTTAACCAAAAAATACAGAATTTTTAACAAGAAAAACTAATTTGCAACAAAAGAGTTGATTTTTTTAATAAAAAAGATACCATTTTTATCAAAAGATTTGAATTTTAAAACCAAAAAGATAAATTTGCAACAAAAGAATTGATTTAATTTTTACCAAACAAGACAAATATCCAACAAAAAGAAATTAATTTTCTGCCAAAATAGTTGAATTTAAAATCTTTTCATTTCAAATCCAAAATTGAAAATATCCTTCTAATCGGATGATTAAAAATGGAAAACCCGTTTAAAATTCAAAATCGGAAATTTGAAACAGTTAAAAATTTAACACTGCCTCAAATATTGAAAAAATTAAAAATATGAAATCTCCCGATCTTTGGAACTTTGGAAAAAATTAAAAAGTGAAATAAATTTCGATACGTTTTTGAATTAAACGTTTTGCTCAGCCGAAAAATGTCAACATTCTGTCCAGTTTAATTTCAACTTAATTTTTTTCTTAAGTCGAATCTTGTCTATTTAAATTTTTACTAATCATGAAGGATTTCTAATTTTAGCTGTTTTCAAAAGAGACAATTTTTTATAATAATAAAAAATGGATGCTTTTATTCATCATTGTTTCAGATCTCTTCGAATTTGAATTCTTCAATTTTTATTGTCAAAATTATCTCAGTAAAGTACCAATTACAAAAAAACAGTGTCCAAATACTGACTTTTTTCTGTATTTTTTTTTATTTCGGTTTTTTAAAATTCAAGTTAAGCAATTGAAGCGTGTGCCACCATCATTGAATTCTTTTTTTATTACTAAGAATTATCTAGTTGAAAAATAATAGTTGGACCAACTATTTCAGTTATTAAATATCAGTAAATTCTTCAGGTATTAATACAAATTTAAAAAAAAGCACAGAAATTTATACAATTGAAATGGTGCCAGGCACAGCGAGAAATGTAAATTTTTATTATATTTCTTTCGATCAAGGTTTCGATTACAAGTTGGGTGCGCGGTACCTCGAGACTTGTTTGAAGAGTGACAATGATCACAACCCTTTATAATTTGTGTGATAATTTTGTAACTAGGGATCCTCTTTATTTACATTATTATTTTTGTAAATTATACGAGTAAAAATGAAAAGAAAAAACCGTCGATACAAGAAAATATGAAACGTCTCATAGATTTCAGTTTCCTATTGCGCACCCCCACCACCGGTTTCTCTTCAGCTCTCTATGAATCGGCATCACTTGCCGTTTTCTTTTTTTTTTTCATTTTTACTCGTATAATTTATAAAAATGATAATCTAAATTAAGAGGATTCGTAGTCAAAAAATGATTATACAAATTATAAAGGATTGTGATCATTGTCACTTTACAAACAAGTCTCGAGGTACCGCGCACCCAACTTGTAATCGAAACCTTGATCGAAACAAATATAATAAAAATTCACATTTTTTGCTGTGCCACGAGTAAAAATGAAAAGAAAACTGAAAGTGATGCCGATTATTTGAACCGTCGATAGAAGAAAATATGAAAAGTCTCATAGATTTCAGTTTACAGTTTACAGTTTAGAGATTGCAGGTTCCTGCATAGATTCATAGAGAGCTGAAGAGAAACCTGTGGTGCGGGTGCGCAAACAATTCGACTTAAATCCAATTAAGTTGACCCGGGTGGTTTGAAGAATAATACAAGCCCGACAATGCTACAACGAGGAAGCGCCACGCCCCGCACTCCGTACCGGTCCTTTGTTTCGCGGTTCATTTGTCTCGCTTGCTCAGCCCACTTTGGGACGAAAGACGAAAGTCTACCCTTGGGTAGAATAGTCAAATAGTTGATGGTGGATGGAAGATCGTAAAACGATAAATTAAACCTAGAGTGGCGACCGTAAAGACATCATTCCACGGTACACCGCATATTATTGCCAATTGCCACTGACTTTGCCAAAGATGTCACCTCAACCATCGATTAGGATCGTTCCTGTGTTCAGAAAAATGTTTGTTTGCATCAAACAAATTCTTTCTTTGATATAGGCTCAAACTGAAGAGTTAAACAAAAGTTATTAGAATTATTATTAATTTTTTTTATTAAAGTCTCTCGTCATCCCCAAATTCGGGATGAGTAGTCAAATATTTTTCATAAGCTTGGCCAGTCGTGCCTAATTTTCAGGGCGTCAGTCCATCCTCTTTTTCAGCTTTGGCAATTTTCCAGCTTTAGGCCAGTTTGAAAGATTAAATTTTTGAGGTAATAGTTCAAGTTTTAACCGAAGCTTTGTATTGTTACATGAGGAGATGAATTTGTAACAAAATACTTGAATCTTCAACTGAAACGAATTAATTTTCAACCATACAGTTACATTTTTAAAACCAAAAATTGATTTTATATAAAAACAGACAAACTTTTACCAAAATACATGAATTTTCAAACAAATAGCTGACTTTTTAATTGAAAAATATAAATTTTTTACCAAAAAATAAACGAATTTTTAACAACAACAAAAATTGATTTTTAAAATAAATAGTAAAACTTCAACTAAAAAATTGAGTTTTTAAGAAATTATGTCAACTTTTTATCAGAGAGTTGAATTTTAATCCTCCACTCAAACAAATTAATTTTCAACCAAAAAGTCTCAATTTTTAACCGGAAATTTGATTTTCTACCAAAAAAGGCGAATTTTCACCAAATTACATAAATTTTGAAATAAGTAGTTTAATTTTAAACTAAGAAGATTAATTTTCTAGAATAAAAGAGGAATTTTTAACAAAATACATTAATTTTTAACCAAATATTTGACATTTCAAATGAAAGATATTAATTTTCAAGCAAAAAGGAAATATTTAATTTCCCAGTTGAAAAACTTAATTTTGAAACAAAACAAAAATAAAAATTTTCAACAAAACAGACAAATTTTCCACCAAATACTTGAATCCACATCAAAAACGTATTAATTTTTAACCAAAAATTTAAATTTTTAAACAAAAAAATTGATTTTCTATACCAAAAAATAAGAATTTTCAAAAAATACATTAATTTTCAAACAAATAGTTACATTTTAAACCAAGAGGATTAATTTGTTTAGCAAAAAAAAAAAACGAATTCTGAACAAAAATATTGATTCTCAATCGAATATGTAGTTGACTTCTTATCAAGAAAATTTGATTCTCAACCAAAAAAACAAGAAATTTTTAACAACAAAAAATAGATAAATTTTCAACAAAAAAAAAATTAATTTTCGACGAAAATTATAATTCTTCAGAGAAAAAAAATCAATTTTTAAGAAAGTAGTTTAACTTTTAAACAAAAAGTTAAGTTTTCACCGAAAAAGATGAATTATCAACAAAAATTCTAACCCAAAAATGGATTTTCTACCAACCAAGCAAATTTTTAACAAAATACATAAATTTTCAACCAAATCGTTCAATTTGAAAATTAAGAGGATTAATTTTCTTCCAAAAAAAATGAATTTTTGACTCAATACATACATTTTCAACCAAATAGTTCATCTTTCAACTAAAAAATATAAATTTTCAACAAAAAATAAATTTAAGAATGTAGTTCAACTTTCTACCTAGGAGTTGAAATTTCTTCCAAAAAGACGAATTTTCAACAAAATACATAAATTTTAATCAAATAGTTAAATTTTGAGTCAATTGCATGAATTTTCTACCATAAAAGGTGAATTTTTACCAAAATACATTAATTTTCAATCAAATAGTTGATTTTTTAACTAAAAAATATAATATTTCACATAAATGCAATAGTTTATTTTTAGTAAAAAAATCTTAATTTAACAGAAGAAAAAGGAATTTTCAAGAAAATTTATAAATTTTCAACCAATGAAATGAATTTTGAACTGAAATAATTAATCTTCAACTAAAAAATTGAATTTTGAAGAAAAAAGTTCAACTTTTAAAAAAAATATTTCAATCTTTTAAATAAAATAGATTGATTTTCAAACAAATAGTTGCATTTTTTACCCGAAAAATTGAGTTCTCTACCAAAAAATACGAATTTTCAACAAAATACATAAATTTTCTCCCAAATAGTTAAATTTTTAATTAAGAGTATTGATTTTCTATCAACAATTACAAATTTTTGACAAAATACATTTATTTTCAATCCAAAAAAAAAAAACTAATTCTAAATAAAATATATAAATTTGTAATCAAATAAATTAATTTTCAACTAAAAAATACATATCTCATTGAAAAAATGAATTTTTAACAAAGTAGATAAAGTTGTAACCAAATTGTCGAATTTTTTACTGAATTGTTGAATTTTCGACCAAAGAAACGAATTCTCTGCAAAAACAATTGATTTTGCAACCAAAAGGAATGACTTTATTTAAATTGTTTTATTCTAAAAAAAATGAACTTTTAAATCAAATATTAAAATTTTCAACCAAAAAGGACGAATTCTTAACCAGAAAAACTGTCGACTTTTCAACCGAAAAAAAAGAACTTTTAACCAAAAATAGTTGGATTTTCTTGTTAGGTTCTGTTAATTCATTTCGCCATCACGCGAAAAATGAGAAAAAGGGGAAAGACTCTAAGGTCTAAGATAAATAAAAATAGGAATTTTATAATTTTTAGAGTAAAAAATAATTTCTAAAATAATCGTTTTATTTTTATTACTTATAAATATTAGGTAACTGGTAATTTTTTTAGACTTTAAGGTGAGAGGTAAATAACCAGGGATTTTGATAATTGATATATTAAAAATAAATAATTTAAATAAACATTGAAGTTTATTTTTAATATTTTAAAAGTATTTTGTTACAAAACTGGAACTAAGAAAATAAGCTTAATTTTTCGCAGCAAAATTTTTTCATTTCTGACTACACTATTTCTTTAGGCACTAAAGAAATTTTAAAATTGTGTTTCAGTAAATTTAAACAGTTATTGTTATTGACACATTTTATTTTATAAAAATAATTGCATTAAGGTTTCATGTTTATTTAACTGAAATCGTTTACCCTTCGTCCAAAAAAATTCTTTAATAAAATGAAGTAAAATTTTGGGCGGGAAGTCAATTCATTCTGAAGAATTAAAAAAAAATTAACATCATTACTAATTTTTTTATTAAAGTCGCTCGCTATTCTCAAATTCGGGACGAGTATTCATATATTTTTCATAAGTTTGGCTATAGTGCTTAATTTTCAGGGCGACCAGTCCATCCTCTTTTCCAGCTTTGCCAATTTTTCAGGTTTGCCAATTTTTCAGGTTTGCCAATTTTTCAGGTTTGCCAATTTTTCAGGTTTGCCAATTCTTCAGGACGACTTAACGCAGCTTTGCTTTAAAACTCTTGATTACAACCAATCTACATACCTAGACACAGAAAAACATTTTTATTTTCAACAAAGAAACGGAGTCTAAATATAAGGAAACGAAATTGAACCATAATTGATTTATAATGAGCAATACGAATATGGAAAGTAATTCAATTGTCTTTTACTTTTATCATAGATCAAAAGTGCGAGCATGACTCAAGTTCAAAATCAGTTTCTAAAAAAATGACCTCATACAAAATTGAATCCATAGTTTTTGCTTCACATAATTTTATATTTTGAATCAAAAACTCCCAATTGCTTCAAAATTAAACGCTCTTTCATGAACGATTCCACACATTGTCTAAACTCCTGCAACATCTACATCAAGTTGATCAAAGGTACATTAGTATCGAATCATAAAAGTGTCTTCCTTGTCATCAACCACAATCCCAACAACGACCCGCAATACTGAATGAGACATAAAAATCCCATAAATCCCGAATGGTCAATATCACCCCCACAAAAACGACCCTAAAAGTCCCATCATCTCTCCTTCTTCCTTAACCAGATTCAAAAATAACGGTCACAAGTATGAATCAAAAAAGCATGAATGGTCTCGAAGTGAGGGCATGATTCCTATCGAGGTGTCGAAATCGACTTTTTAATTGACCGCTTTGGAAGCGATTAATCGTGGCGTTAGACTCTTAGAAAGATCAATCGGAGGTTCTTTGATCATCGCCTGCCACTGAAGGCTCAACATGAACCGGCGATGAAGTCGGTAGCCAGATTTGAGATTAGAGGTGCCGACGAATCTGGTTTCCTCCAGGGTCTAGGCAAAGATATTGTCCAGGGCTGTCCATTTCCTCCATTTGGTCATCCCGCTATTGTCATGCCGGACAGGACTTCATTTGTTTCATGGCGGGCGGGCAACAACCGGGTTGCCTCTGCCGGTAATTTCGTACGTCAGCGCCGAATATTAATTCGAATTCCTGGCCAATGGAAAAAAGAAAAAAAAATTGCCTCACGGGCACCCAAGCGGGGGATGTGAGGTACTCGAGTTGGTGTTGAAACTTTTTGTCTCGGTAAATGAAATATCTTCGGTAGCCGGACGTCCCGTGGCGCTCGCGTTCGATTCCACGCTTTGTCCAGCGCGGATTCTTTGGGGGACTCCCCGTCGCGGATAAGTGGAATCATTTCAACGATCCGTGGATTGACCGACCTCGCTACTGGACCAATTCTCTAGTCTAAAGAGTCTGAAGAGAATCTATCGGCTTTTTGAATCGATCTCGGATTAGGGAGATCGATTCCTTTGCTGTTCTCACGTTCAGTGTCCTTGAGATTGCTTCAAATCGGGAAGATCTATAGATTTCGAGAATAAGAAACTGTTTGTACTGAAATCTGACGGAAAGTCAAGGAAGTAGTCTGAAAGCGGAAGGAAAAAAATCCGCTAAACATGGGATCTTGAGAATTGTGAAAAAGAGTTAATTGTGAACGATAATTCTATGTGGTAGACTGTATACACAGTAAATGCCAGTTGATCAATTTTCAGGGCGACTAGTACCATCTTCTTTTTCAGCTTTGGCAATTTTTCGGCTTTGACAATTCTTCAGCTTTGGCAATTTTCCAGCTTTGGCAGTTTTTCAGCTTTGGCGACTGTTCAGCTTTGGCAATTTTTCAGCTTTGGCGATTGTTCAGCTTTGGCAATTTTTCAGCTTTGGCGATTCTTCAGCTTTAGCAAATTTTTAAGCTTTGACAATTTTTCAGCTTTGGCGATTGTTCAGCTTTAGCAAATTTTCAAGCTTTGGCAATTCTTCAGCTTTGGCAATTTCTCAGCTTTGCCAATTTTTCAGCTTTGCCAATCATTCAGTTTTGGCAATTCTTCAGCTTTGGCGATTCTTCAGCTTTGTCAATGCTTCAGCTTTGGCAATTCTTCAGCTTTGGTAATTGTTCAGCTTCGCCAATTTTTCAGCTTTGGCAATTTTTCAGGACGTCTAGACGCAGCCTTCTTCTAAAACCTTTATCAACCAATCTACATACCTACACAAAGAAAAAAAGTTTTATTTCTAACAAAAAAAAACAACAAAAAAAACATAATTGGTGTATAATGAGCAATACGAATTTCGAAAGCAATTTAATTGTTTTTTAGTTTTGAAATAGATCAAGAGAGCGAACATAACTGAAGTTCAAAAAATGAAATCAGAATGATCAGATTCTCATGAATTTTCATGAGTAGCAGCTGTCGACTGTTGATTCTTATATGGCACATCTAAGTCATGATCGTCTACATCTTCATGGAAATTTCAAAACTGATTTTGAAATTTTGATTTTTGAAATTTGAAATTTCTTATCTTTTGTCGGGTGCTTGTCCGTCCATCGTTCATACTTCTTACAAAGTGGGGAAGTGAGGGGAAACAAGGGAGAGTAGAGGAAGCAAAAGGAAGTGAGGGGAAATGAAGGTACAGTACAGCAGTAAAAGGAAATGAGGGGAGGGGAAGTAGGGGAAGAGAAGGAAAAAGAGGGAAAGGGAAGTAGGGGAAAGAAAGGAAGGGAAAGGGGGAAGATAAGAGAAGGGTAAGTAAAAGAAGTGAGGGGAAATGCGGGGTGGGGAGGGGAAGTAGTTTAAGTGAGGGATAATAATAAGAAGCGAAGTAGGGTAAGTAGAAAAAATTAGCGAAGGGAATGTAGAAGTGAGCGAAAATGAGAAGAATTAGGGGAAATTATTATAAATTTGAGTAGGGGAAGCGAAGTTAGGGCTGGCGAAGAACCATAAAGATTTATAGCACAACTATAATAAATCTGCGCGTTTATCAATTTAAAAAAAAATAATAAATCAAAAATTTATTTCTTAAGATACAATGAGAAGTTTAGTGTATAATTTTTCGATGTTTCAAAACTCCTGAAAAATAAAATTTCCTACACTGTGAAAATATCGAATTGTAAAATTCCCTAATAATAAAAATCCTGAAATTATAAATTTGCCGGAATATGAGAATCTCAATTTGAAAATTTCCCATCTAATCAAATTTCTTAATAATTCGTAATATTACTGAATTGGGAAATTCCGAAATAATACAATTCGATACAGTTCATAATATTTTAGATTTTGAAAATTCCTGATCGAAAATTGCTGAATTATAAAGTATGCGATCTAGAAAAAAATTAAAAAACTTTCTGATTTCAAACATTACATTTTTTTTCAATATTAGTTATTTACTAAAAATACAGTAATAAAATATTTGATTCAAAAATTGTCGTTAATATTTAAATTTCTTTTGAATTATTCTCTGTGTTTAAATAACAATAATTGCATAAAAATGATATTTCCAAAATAAATTTAAAAAAAATTGAAATTGATGTCTTACACTGAAATACAAAATTTTCTGAAACACTCCTTGTTGATCCTAGAAAGATGTAAACACTTTTAGAATAAAAATTAATTTCCAGAGTTGAATATTCTTCTTTTTTTTTGGTTGGAAGTTAATTTTTGTAACTAGAAATTCAACTATTTTAATTGAAGATCTATCATTTTAGTTAGAAATTCATCTCTGTGATAAAAAATTCACCTCCCTTTTGTTGAAAGTTAATTATTTTTAGCTGAGAATTCATCTTTTTTAGTTTATTTGCTTGAAGCTTACAGATTTGGAAAGTAGGGTAGAGAACGCAGAAAGCTCAAAGCGAGAGTTTGGTGGTGGGGAGACTGAGGAGACTGAGGAGAGTGAGGAGAGTGAGGAGAGTGAGGAAAGTGAAGGGAGTAGGGAGAGTGGGGAGAGTGAGGAGAGTGTGGATAGTGAGGAGAGTGAAGAGAGTGAGGAGAGTGAGGAGAGTGAGTAGAGTGAAGAGACTAAGGAGAGTGAGAAGAGTGAGAAGAGTGAGAAGAGTGAGGAGAACGAAAAGAGTGAGGTGAGTGAGGAGAGTGAGGAGAGTTAGGAGAGTGAGGAGAGTGAGGAGAGTGAGGAGAGTGAGGAGAGTGAGAAGAGTGAGAAGAGTGAGAAGAGTGAGGAGAATGAAGAGAGAGAGAATAGTGAGGAGAGTGAGGAGAGTGGAAATGATAAGGAAAGGTTGATCAAAATACAGAGTGGAATAGATACATACGGAGGTAAATGAAGAAGTGAGAAGTGTTGTATATGAAGGGGGAAGAGGATAGCAAATGTAATTGGTGAAACTAAATAAATGGAAACATAAGAGGAAGGTGATCATAAAGAAAAGGGTGCTATGTGGAATGATGGATAGAATAGAGGATTGGACATAAGGAGAAAGAAGTAAGTATGATTTGAGAAAAAAAGAATGAGAGAAAAAAAAAGAAAGGCAAAAGAACGTGCGATGAGTATGGGAAATACAGATAGAAAGGGAATAATGATAGAGACGTAACTAGATGAAAAGGGATGATAATAAGAGTAAGAATGGAGTGTATAACATTGAAGGATGAGAAAAAAATGAAAAAAAGGATCTCGGAAGGAGTAGTAGAAGATATAAAGATGGGAGGAGAGAAGCGGAGAACAGTGGAAGTCTATACTATAACAAAGCTTGCGTAAGGCTGTAAAAGGAGCTTTTAGAGGTGATCTTTACGACTAAGGAGAGTTGAAAAAAGGGGTATTTTTACACTTAGGGTTGTTTTTTGGGCCTATAGATAGCTGGAAAAGGAGAATGGTACACTTAGAAGCGATTTTTGAGTCTGGAGACGCTGGACAAAGGGTATTTTTACACTTAGGAGTGAGTGGTAGGTGATAGTGGAGAACGAAGTGAGACAAAAAGTGAAGTAACTAGAAGCAGAGAATTATATAGATTTGAATCACTTTCCCATAAAGTGACTTTAAAGTAAGAAAAGATTAATGACGATAAAAAGAAAGTATATGTAAAAAGAAGAGTAGGAGGAGTTTGGTCAGTAGTAGGAAAAGAAAGATTTAAGGGAAAGGCCAAGAATATAAAAATAGGTGAGAAAAAAGGAGAAAAAAAGAGTTTATTAAAAGAAGTTAGTGAAGGAGGTGGTAAAAGTGAAGAAGCAGTGAAGAAGAATATAGAAGAAAATAGAAGGATTATACTAAGATGTGTGATGAAAAAAAGAGGAGGAAAATAAAGGGTTTGAAGAAGAGGCGGAAAAGTTTAGGGCAGAAGAAGAGGCTTCGAAGGTAGTCAATAGAGATAGAAAAAGAGGAGGAAAAGAGGGAAGGGAAAGAAAGGAGGAAGAGTACATAACAAGGGATGAAATTATCAAGGTTTCAGGAATAACGAAAGATGGGAAAGCACCTAGTCTAGATGAGATTCTGAAGTCTGAAGATATATGGAGGGGGGGAGGGGTGTCGAATTAAAGGAATAAGCAATAGGGAGAGCAATAGTTGGAGAGGAGGTGAAAGATTGTTGTGAAGTGATGCTAAAGCCAACATTGTATCATTTATATCTACCTGTTTTATCGAAGATGTTTAAAGAAAGGCTTAGTAAAGGCATGGAGGTGATAGATATATACGCTCTGAATATTTGATAAGTCACAGGATTAAGTGGGAGAAGGAGGACAATGATGGTAATCTTTGTGGTTTAAAGGTGACGTTTGTCTCATTGGACCGAGAGGAGATAGAAAAAGTTATGGTGAAAAAGGCGATAAAGAAGGGATAGGCCTAACTACAGGATTGGAGTAATAGATGGAGAAAAGTTGAATTTATGTGTAGAGGAGACAAAGATGAGGTTCAGAAAAGGAGGAGAAAATAAAAGATAGACTAGGTCACCACTCTATGGAGTAGGTATATGTGGAGGGAAGGAAAGGAAAGGGATTGGGAGGTTAAAAGAAAGATATATAAGGTGGGAAAGAAAATCAGCAGAAAGATGACGGATTTTTGAAGGATCAAAATATAATAAATGTTATAAGATGATAAAAAGGGAGGAAGTACTAAAGTACTTGTTAAGGAAAGGGATATATTGGGAAAGGAAAGAGAACATTTAATGCAGAATCTGTGGATGGAAAGAGGAAACATGACATAATGAATAGGGAGGATTTAAGAGAGGAATTAAAGATAAAGGATGGTCGTAAGGGAATATGGTAAAGGTTTTAGAGGAGGAAGTATTGGAATATAAGAGGACTCGATATATAAAATGAGATATATAGAATGAGATGTGAAATGAGAACCACTGGTTGCGTGGATTGTTAACTGACGTCCTTCCTGTCGATATCGCGATTAGTGCGAGCCTAATCGGCAGCTACACTTCAACATGTAACGACTAACGAGCAAAAGTTGCCGATCCGGATGATGCAATCGACACGTGCTCTTATCTATATATAATGGATCGGAAAAATGTAAATAGTTAAATAATAAGGGGCTGTCTATAAACTACGTAAACAATTTTTTTTCAACTAGACAGTTGAAATTTTAAGCGAAAGAAATTATTTTTCAACAAAATGATTGAACTTTTAATGAAATATTTAAATTTTTTAATGAACAAATGATTTTCTAATGTGCGAAGATAAATTTTTAATTAGGAAGAATTATTTTTACAAAATGATGAGTTTTCAACAAAATATGTGAACAATTAATTAAATAGTTGAATTTTCAATTAAATAAGATAAGTTTTTAACAAAAAATGGAATAGGTAATTTTTTCATTTGAAAATTACTTTTTAACTAGAAAGAATAAATATTTAATCAAGAATAGAATATTTAAATTTTCATTCAAGACAATTATTTTTCAACAATGAAAAAAACGAATTTTCAATCTGTTGAATTCAACCAGAAAGTACGAATTTTCTGACAAAAAGTTAAATTCTTGACCAAAAATATGAATTTGCAACGAAAGAGTAATTCTCAACCAAATAGTTTTCTTTTTCTATCAAATTTTTTTATTTTTGCCATAAAGACGAATTTTCTGCCCTAAAATATGAATTTTCAACGAAAAAGTTACTTTTGCAACCACATAGTTAAACGTTCAACTAAAGTGATGAGTCTTAAAAAAAATTAATTTTCAACGAAATACGTGATTTTTTTGACAAATAAGTGAGTTTTCAACTAATAAAAGATAAAATTGTATTGAAAATCAAAATAGTTCAATTTTCAAATCTAAAATTTCATTTTCATTCCAAAAAAAAAAACGAATTTTCAACACAATAGTCAAATTTCCAACCAAAGAGTTTCATCCAAAAAAATGAATTTTCAACAAATTAGTTTGACTTTCAACTAAGTAGTTATATTTTCAACCAATACTTTGAATTTTTATCAAAAAAGTTGATTCGGAACCAAATAGTTAAAATTTTAACTAAAATCATGGAACTTCAACAACAACAAAAATTTTTTGACAAAATAGTTCAACTTCAAACTAAGTATTGTTAATTTTGTAACCAAGAAAGATTTTCATTTGAAATAAAAAACAGCTGAATTTAAGCAAAGATAAACAATTTTTCAATAAAATATTTAAATCCTCAACCAAAAGGCTAAATTTTCTTCTAAACAATTTCATTTTAACTAAAAAATATACATTTCAAAACAAAAATGAAACGAATTTTCAGTAAAATAGTTGAATTTTCAAACGAAGAGATAAATACCCACCAAAAATATTAATTGATGAGAAAGTTCCAATTTTCACCAAGTAGCGGAATTTTCTATCCGAAAATATGAATTTTCAACAAAAAAGTTGATTTACAACCAAAAAGTTGAACATTCAACTAAAATAACGAATCTTGAAAACAAAGTTTTTTACAAAGTAGTTCAACTTTAAATTAATTAGTTAATTTTGGAACCAAAAAGATATTTATTTGAAATCAAAAACATTTGAATTGAAGCAAAAAAAATGAATTTTCAACAAAATAGTTAAATCCTTAATGGAATGGATTTTCAACTAAAATCATTAAACAAATTCACAAAAGAATTCAAGATTCAACCAAAAAAATAAAGTTTGAACTTTTTTCATCTTCAAGCCAAGTAGTTGATTTTTTGTAACAAAAAAAAAATTGTTAACCAAACGAGATGAATTCTGGACCAAAAATAGATTAATTTTATTATTGGGTTCTATTAATTCAGTTCGTAATGAAGCGAAAAAGACGAAAAAAAATCGGAAAAATGGAAGTTTCTTGAAAACAAGATAAAAAAGGATTCTTTAAAAAATGAGAACAGACGAGAATAGGGGAAAGATTGTGAAGTCTAAAATATGAAAGTGATTTTGAAAATTATTGATTTATTATTGAACTGGGGTAATCTTTCACCAAATTCTCAAACTTAGTTGAAATTTATCATCAGGAAACGTTTTGGGGCGACCCCTCCTCCCTCAAATTGGTAAAATAGTTTCCAGGCAGTCCCTAATAATATCGAATTTTATTATCTGATATGAGCTGATTTCAATTATTTAAATTCTCACCGCAGCGCAGTTTCTGCAGGATGTTGAAAAAAACATTTTGGTCGTGTAATTAATAACGTTTTCTGTGAAACCACACTGAGAATATGATATTACAGAAAGGCCTCTTTAACAAGATGCCAACCGACGTCGAACCAGTTTACCAGTGCCCTGGGAAATGGGCTATCGAGTGTCGGACAACCGACAGTCGAATCAGGAAGATGGATGGATAATCATTTAAGAAGAAGTAGTGGGTTATTTTTGAAGGACTATTAATTACGTCAAAGGAACCGCTGCCTCGGCATCGGTCGAGCTGAAAAGACCGAACAATTAGTTACTTTAACCAAATTATCGTACGAACAATAGACTTTTTGGCAGGTGAAAACCCACCTTTCAGTTTTCATCTTATGATCGTTTAGTCTCGGAAATAACAAATCTATTTTTTTTTATATACGATGTTTTAAAGATACCTAATGGTATGAAATAAGTAATTAGGAGGTGAATTTGGTATTAGATGTTGGATTTTGTTGGTATACTGGTTCAATCTGTATAGTTGATTTGTCCAATTGTTGTGGCTTCTTCCAACCGTGCTGTACGATTGGCTGATGTTGACTGATGTTGACTAGGTAGGATTTTAATTAAAAGATGTTGGATTTTGTTGGTATAGTGGATCATCTAACTATCTAAGATTGGACAAGTGTACCAACCAAATCTAGCACCTAAATAAATTTTTACCTGGTCAACAACAATTAACATTAGCTTATCATACATCACTGTTAGAAGAAAATACAACAATGGAACAAACCAAATATACAGGTGGAACAGAATACCAACAAATCCAACTCTTACCTGTTCAACATCAATTGACAGCAGCTAATTATACAGCACAGTTGGTAGAAGATACAACAATGGAACAAACAAACTGTACAGATATACAGTAAATTAACAAAGTCCAACACCTTCTAATCAAATTCTCACCTGGTTAACATCAAATAACATCAGTTAATTATACAGCGCGGTTGGTAGAAGATACAGCAATGAAAAAAAACAGTTATACAGGTAGAACGGTATACCAATAAAATCCCAGACCTTCTAATTAAAAACTTACTTGGTCAACAACAATTAAAATCAGCTGATCATACAGCATGGTTGAAAGAAAATACAACAATAGAACAAACCAATTATACAGATATGGGCCAGTACACCAACAAAGTCCAATATCTTCCCTTCGAATTCTAATCTGGTCAACATCAATTAACATTAGCTTATCATACAGCATGGATGGAAGAAGATACAACAATGGAACAAAATAAATATACAGGTGAAACCGTATAACAACAAACTCCCACACCTTCTAATTAAATTCTTACCTGTTCAACATTAATTTACAGCAGCTAATCATACAGCACATTTGGAAGAAGATACAACAATGAAACGAACAAACTGTACAGATATACAATTAATCAACAAAGTCCAACACCTTCTAATAAAATTCTTACCTGGTTACCATCAAATAGCATCAGTTTATTATACAGCGCAGTTGGTAGAAGGTATAGCAATGCAAAAAAACAATTATACAGGTAGACCTGTATACCAACGAAATCTCAGACCTTCTAATTAAAATCTTACCTGGTCAACAACAATTAACATCAGCTGATCATACAGCATGGTTGGAAAAAAATAAAACAATAGAACAAACCAATTATACAGATATTGGCCAAAATACCAACGAAATCCAATATCTTTCCATTAAATTCTAATCTGGTTAACATCAATTAACATCAGCTCATCATACAGCATGGTTGGAGAAAGATTCAACAATGGAACAAACTAAATATACAGGTAGAACCGTATACCTACAAAATCCCACACCTTCTAATTAAATTCTTACCTGTTCAACATCAATTGACAGCAGCTAATCATTCAGCATCAATTGACATGAGCTAATCATACAGCTCGGTTGAAAGAAGATACAACAATGGAACAAACCAACTGTACAAATATACAGTAAACTAACAAAATTCAACACCTTATAATTTTATTCTTACCAGATCAGGAGCCATTAACATCAGCTAACCATACACTATGGTTGAAAGAAAATACAACAATGAAAAAAATCAACTATACAGATGAACCAGTATACCAACAAAATACAACATCTTCTAATTGAATTCTTATCTGCTCAAAATCAATTAACAGCAGCTAATCATACTGCATGATTGGGCCAAGATACAACAATGGAACAAACCAATTATACAGACATTGACCAGTATACAAACAAATCCATCATCTAATTAAATTCTTACCTGGTCAAAATCAATTAACATTAGCTAATAATATAACACGGTTGGAAAAAGATACAACGATGGAACAAACCAATTACACAGATATGGACCAGTACACGAACAAAATCCAACATTTCATTTAATTCTTATCTGGTTAACATCAATTAACATCAGCTAATCATATAGCATGGTTGAAAGAAGATACATCAATGGAAAGAACTAAATATTGAGGTGAAACAATATACCAACAAAATCCCACACCTTCTAATTAAATTCTTACCTGATCAATATCAACTAACATCAGCTAATCATACAGCATAGCTAGAAGAAGATACAACGATGAAACAAACCAATTGTAAAGATATGGACCAGTATATGAACAAAATCCAACATCTCATTTAATTCTTATCTGGTCAACAACAATTACCATCAGCTAATCATACAGCACGGTTGAAAGAAGATACAACAGTGGAACAAACCATTTATTCAATTTACAGTAAACTAACAAAATCCAACACTTTCTAATTTTATTCTTACCTGATTAAAATCCATTAACATTAGCTAATCATACAGCACGGTTGAAAGAAGATATAACAATGAAAAAAACCAACTATGCAGATGAACTAGTATACCAACAGAATACAAAATAATTAAATCCTTACTCGGTCAAAATCAATTAACAGCAGCTAATCATAGGAAAAAGTTAGAAGATGGCATGAAAATAGAACAAACTATGGACCAGTATAGCAACAAAATCCAACATCGTCTAGTATAATTCTCATCTGGTTAACATCAACTAAAATCAGCTAATCATATAGCATAGTTGGAAGAACGTGCAAGAATGGAACAAACCAACTATACAGATAGACCAGTAGACCAACAGAATCCAACACCTTCTACTTAAATTCTTACCTGATCAACATCAACTAACATCAGCTGATCATACAGCATAGTTGGAAGAAGATACAACAATGGAACAAACCAACTTAAGAGATGTACAGTAAACCAACAAAATCCAACACCTTCTAATTTTATTCATACTTGATCAAAATTCATTAAAATCAGCTAATGATACAGCATGTTTGGAAGAATATACAACAATGGAACAAATCAATTATACAGATATTGGCCAGTATACCAACTAAATCCCATATCTCGTCATTAAATTCTAATCTGACAAATATCAATTAACACCAGCTTGTCATACAGCATGGTTGGAGAGGCTACAACAATGGGACAAACTAAATATACAGGTGGAACAGTATACCAACAAAATCCCACACCTTCTAATTAAATTCTTACATGTTCAACATCAATTAAAATCAGCTAGTCATATAACACGGTTGGAAGAAGAAAAAACGATGAGAAAAACCAAATATAGAGGTAGACCAGTATACGAACAAAATCCAACACCTTCTAATTATATTCTTACCTGGTGAAAATCAATAAACAGCAGCTAATCATACACCATTATTGGGAGTAGATACAACAATGAAACAAATCAATTATACAGACATGGACCAGTATATCGACAAATTTGATCAACCAATTAAATTCTTACGTTTTTAACATCAATTAACATCAAATAATCATAGAACAAAGTTAGAAGATGATATAAAAATAGAAAAAAACAACTATGGACCAGTATACCAACAAAATCTAACACCTTCTAGTATGATTCTCATCTGGTTAATATTAATTAAAATCAGCTAATCATATAGCACCGTTGGAAGAAGATACAAGAATGGAACAAACCAACCATACAGATAGACCAGTACAATAACGGAATTCAACACCTTCTAATTAAATTCTTACCTGATCAACATCAACTAACATCAGCTAATCATACAGCATAGTTGGAAGAAGATACAACGATAGAACAAACCAATCATACAGATATGGATCAGTATACCAACAAAATCCAACATCTTAATTAATTCTGATCTGGTTAATATCAATTAACATCAGCTAATCATACAGCATGGTTTGAAGAAGATACAGCAATGGAACAAATGAAGTATGCAGATGAATACAAATTGTCTTCTAAGAACTATTTTTTCCAGGCTCACCTGTACATAATGTATCTAAATTCTTAGCTAAATCTCGACAAAAAATTGTAGACAAAACTGGTAACGACATCAGAGACAATCTGGATTTCAAACAAGAAATTGGTAAAATCAACACTCCTGATGATTACACAACTGTGTCTCTCAATCTAGTTTCAATGTACATAAACACAGTTTTAAAATTTACTCTAAACTTTATAAATAAAAAATTGAAAAAGCTAAAGCATTTTCAAACAAATAGTTAAATCTTTCAATCAGAAAGACGAATTTTTTAGAAGGTGTTTGAATCTTTAATCAAGAAAGATGAGTTTTCAACAAATATTTTTCTACGACAAGAAAATGAATTTTTATCCCAGAGGGACGAATTTTGTATCCCGAAAGATTAAACTTAAATCACAAACAAATAAAGTTTTTAACAAATCGTTGAATCTTCGTTTTAAAGCCAAAGAAGCGAATTATATGCAGACGAGTTGAATCTTCTAGAAGAAATGATGAATTTTCAATCAAAAAGTTAACTTTCAATCAAAAAGTTAACTTTCAACCAAATAGTTGAGTTTCGAAGAAAATATAGATTTTTCGAAAAAATGGTTGAATTCTCTACCAAAACAAAGTTTTTTTTAACCAAACTTTTGAATTTTTAAGCCCAAAAGATTTATTTTCAAACAAAAAAAAAATGAATTTTCAACAAAGAGTTAAATTTCCAACCAACAAAAATTAGACTATTCAGTCGAAGCTTGAACTATTTTGTTAGAAATTGATTTTTTTAGTTGAAAATATAAAATTTAATTAAAAATTCAGTCCTTTGGTTGAAAATTTAACTACTTTGATAAAAATTCATTTTTTGGGGGATAATAATTAACTTTTGTGACTAAAAATTTAACTCTTCTATATTTGATAAAAAGCTTGTCTTTTTTATTTAAAGAATTAAATATTTTATTGAAAATTTATGTGTTTTGTTAGAAATTTGTCTTTTTTCGTACAAAATTAATCCTCTTGGTTGAAAACTTAACTATTTATTTGAAAATGTATGAATATATTTTATTGAAAATTTGTTGATTTCTTTTTTGGTAAAAAATAAACTTTATTTTTTGAAAACTGCAACTGCTGGGTTAAAAATTAATCTGTTTTAGTTCCGGATTCAAGTCTTCTGTTAAAAATTGATCTTTTTTGGTTCAATCCAATTTTTTTTCTAACTCAAGCTAATTTCTTAAAAAAGTAATTTTTTTTGGTTGAAGATTCATAATTTTAGTTGATAATTCATCTTCGGTTGAGAATTAAACTACTTTGTTGAAAATTTATTTTGGTTGTTGTTCAAAATTAATGTTTTTAACTAAAAATTTTAATATTTGGTTAAAAGTGTATATGTTTACTTAAAAATTTTTTATTCTCAGAAATTCATATTTTCGGGTTGAAAATTTAAGTGTATTGTGGAAAACTCGTCTTTTTGGCTTGAAAATTCAAGAATTTAATACAAAATTCAACTATTTATTTAAAATAGTATAATATGCATATAATTATCAAAAAATTCAATAAAAATTGCCGGATTCAATTTAAAAATGTCCATAAATTTGCCAAAATTTATGGAAATTTTCGGTCATCCATGATAATTTTCCCGTAAATATGGTATCTCACCATAAATTAACCAAAATTCATTTTTTTAAATGTCCTTAAATTTCTGGCAATTTATGAAAAATTTCGGTCATTTATGGTAATTTCACGGTTAAATATGGTAACTGACCATAAATTACCCAAAATTTATTTTTAAAAATTTCCATAAATTTCCGGAAATTGATGAAAAATTTCGATAATTTATGGTCATTTTACCGGTAAATATAATAACTTACCATAAATTATCTAATATCCATATTTGAAATTTCCATAAATTTCTGGAAATTTCAGTTGTGAGGTTGTGAGTGGTCGGTTGTGAGTTGTGGAACATGGGTTGTGGGTTGTGAGTTGTGAGTTTTGATTTGTGAGTTGAGTGTTGTGAGTTGTGATTTGTGCGTTGTGTGTTGTGAGTTGTAAGTTGTGAGTTGTCAGTGGTGAGTTCTGAGTTGTGAATTGTTAGTTGTGAGTTGTCAGCGGTGAGTTGTGAGTTGTGAATTGTTGGTTGTCAGCTGTAAGTTGTCAGCGGTGAGTTTTGAGTTGTTAGTTGTGAGTCATGAGTTGTTACTTGTGAGTTGTATGCTGTCAGGGGTGAGCTGTGAAGTGGGAGCTGTGGGTTGTGAGTTGTCAGAGGTGAGTTGTGAGCTGTGAGTTGTGAATTTCTTGTTGTCGGTCGTGACTTGTGAGTTGTCAGCGATGAGTTGTGTAGTGGTAGTTGTAATTCGTGAGTTGTGAGTTGTTAGTTGTCAGATGTGAGTTGTGAGCTGTCAGTTGTAAGCTGTTAAGAAAATTAATTTTCTAGAGCAAAAGACAAATTTTTAACAAAATAGATGAATTTTCAACCAAGCATTTGAATTTTTAACTAAAAAAAAATCAATTTTCAAAACAAAAGGGTTGAATTTTTTTACTTAAAAGATAAATTTTCTACCGAAAATTGAATAGTTATAAAATTTTAGTTCTGAAATTGATTTTCAAAAAAAAAAGAAAGATTTTTCAAATAAGTAGTTAAATTTTTAGTTGAAAAATAAATTTTTAAATAAAGAATAACGATTTTTCAACAAAATGGTGAAATTTTTAACCAAAGAGATGAATTCTCAAATATAATGATAAATCTTAAATTACAAATGAAATAACTTTTTAATGAAATTGTTGAATTTTCTACAAAGAAATTAATTTTCAACCGTAAGAGATGAACTCTCAACCAAAATTTTAATAGTTGATGTTTTCACGAAAAACAATTTCAATTTGAAATAAAAAACTGTTAAATTTAATAAAAAAAGACGTGAACGTAACTAAATTGTTGAATTTTCAACTAAAAAATATAAATTTTTAACCAAAAATGAAATAGTTACATTTAAAATTTTAAAAAAATTGTTTACAAACAAAATTTAAAAAAATGTTTAAATTATTGACCAAAAGAGATGACTTTTGCAAAATCGTTAAATTTTCTACAAAATAGATTAATGTTTTACCAAATAATTGCATTTTTAACAAAAAAAATGAATTCTCAAATAAAAAAAATTAATGTACAATCAAAAAATGCAATAGGTAAATTTGGAATTTCAAAAATAGTTTTTAACAACCAGAAAAAAGAATTGTCAGAACAGGTGAATTTTTAACGCAAATATAACTTTTTCGCAAAATCGTTAAATTTCCTACAACATAGATTAATTTTTGACCAAATAATTGAATTTTCAATAAAAAAAAAAAAAATTTTGTTGAAAATTCGTCTTTTTTGGTGAAACATTAATATTTTTGTTGAAAAATTTAACTTTTTGCTTGCAAATTTAATCATTTTTTTTTAAATTTTCGTCTTTTTGGTTTGAAAATTCAACAATTTGCTTAAAAATTTAATTATATTGTTGAAAATTTAAATAGTTTGGTGAAGTCATCGTTTTGGATAAAAATATAACTATTTTGTTGAAAATTCGTCTCTTTTGTTGAATTCAACTGTTTTTTATTTAAAACTAAAATCTTCTTCTTTTGAAATTTTAGCCCTTGCATGTTTTATAGAGAATTTTTTTTTTTTTAAACTGGTAGAAACTTCTATTTCATTATTAAAAATTCGTCTTTTTTTGTTAAATTCAACTCTTTGGAAATTCTTAGTTTTTTTGTTGAAAATTAGATTTTTCAACTGTAAATTTAGCGATTCCATTTTTGGATGAAGATTCCACTATTTCGTTGAAAACTCGTCTTTCTTGATGAAATTGAAAAAAAAATTTGTCCAGATTCAAAATTCGTCTGCTTGTGTAGAAAATTAAGCTTGTTCATTGAAAATTCATCTATTTGGTTCAAGATTCAAAATTTTGTTTCTTCTTCTTTTGTCTTTGAATTTAGCTGGTTGATAATTCTTTTTTTATAGTTATTGTTTTTGTATAGAAAATTCATATATTCTGGTAGTAAATCCTATGGTTTAGATTATTATTTTTTTCTATTTGAAAAAAAGAATAATCTGAATAGATTGGTTTCAAGTCAACCAGAAATATAATTTATCGCCCTGAAATTTTTGGAATCCATGCGAACTGAAGTTGATCAAAAGGGGCCATATTTTGATGCTTATAATAGTGTCTATTAAATTTAATGTAAACAGTTTGAACAGCCTAATTATGCATACCTTAATCGTAAATGTTTGTGACCATTAGAGATAGCCAATCTTCCCTTACGGCTTAGGACTTACGTGAAAGCGAGTGACGATAAGACACATGCAATCTGAAGTTGAAAGAGTCACAATTATTGCATAGGTGATAAGCGATGACTTGCAACCGTCTGTACTTCTGCTCGCTCGCATGTCTCTTATCACCCTTTATTGTCATGCATAAGATCTTGTCACACGAGACGATATGTATTTAATTAGGGTTATAGGTATAATTAAGTAGGTTCAAATTGCTAATATTATCAGTACGAACATGTGCGACGTGGAACGAAGAAACCAAGTTCAGGGCCGAAAATGAGGACAACGGTCGACTACGGTCAAAAATAAACCATAGCAATGAATAATACACTTCGAACAAGTGTGACGTGAAACGAAAAAATTAGTCTTAGGGCCTAAAATGATAAAAACATCTGACTACGGTCCATTTCGGTCAAAAATAAACAATAGTAATGAATAATACATATCGAACATATGTGACGTGGAAGGAAGAAACCAGCCTAAGGACCGATTATGAGAACAATGGCTGACTATGGTAAAAAAAACCATAGCAATAAATAATACACTTCGAACATGTGTCCCATGGGACGAAGAAATCAGCTTCAGGGCCGATAATAAGAGCAATAACTGACTACGGTCTATGACGGTCAAAAATAAGCAATAGTAATGCATAATATACTACGAACATGTGTGACGTGAAACGAAGAACAAACTACCAAACA